>APFE030712859.1:118316-143523 GCA_000404065.3 Pinus taeda
CAGAAAAGTAATCAATAAATAAAACAAGGTCAACAATAAAACATGGTGCTGAGGCCCATTAAACAAATAATAAAAATACTAAAAAAAGCTAAGAACGAATAGATGATAAAATACATAATAACAAAATACTAGAGGGATAAAGAAAATAAACTCTAATGAAGAATAAATCAACAACTAATACTATAAAAAAGGCGTCAATATCTAGATAGATAAAATAATTCTCTTATATGATTTCTACCAAAAGACTTTGCTTAATTCATTATGGATCAGAGAGGCATAGATACAATATTTTTATTTTTAATATAATTTTTTATTTAAACAAAGTCTTTCGGTAGAAATCACATAAGATAAATTTTCTGTCAATGCGTTTCGAATAAATAAATGTTGTTCATCATCAAGAGCAGATGAAGAGGCAGACCATGGCAAAAATTTAAATAAAGAGCAATATAGAGACAATAATTTCAAGTATGGCTATATTTGAACAATAATATTTAAATTATGATAATTAATTATTAAAGGCTATATAAACAGCTAGGTTTTCCAAAAATAATATTTAAATAAATGAAATATTAGTTTTTATTAAAAATATTAATAAGTTACGACTATATTAAATTGTTAGTTTTGAAAAATAATATTTAAATATTGTTAGTTTTGAAAAATAATATTTAATAATGATATTAGGTTTATTAAATTTTATTAAGAAATATTACTAGGTAACCGCTACATTAAACTACTAGTTTTTTAAAAAACTAGCCGTTTAATATAGCAGTTACCTACTAATATTTTTTAATAAATTAATAAACTAATATCCTTATTTAAATATTATTTTTCGAAAACTAACAATTTAATATAGTCGTTACTTGTTAATATTTTTATAATATTTGTTTTTAATATATTAATAAATAATATCATAATTTAAATAGTATTGCTCAAATATAGTCGTTATTTGAAATTATGTCTCTACATTGTTCTCTGTTTAAGTCTTTGCCATGGCCTATTTTTTCATTTGGTCCTGATGATGAACCACACTTGTTAGTTCGAAACATGTCCGCAAAAAATTTCTCTTAATGTGATTCTCTACGAAGCTTACTTAATTCATTATGGGTCACAAGCTGATACAAAATATTATATATAATTTAATATATATATATATATTCTCTTGTTATTTATTATTTTTTATTTTTGATTTGTTTTTAGTTTTTATTTTTGTCAGTATTTAAATTTTGGTTTTTCTTTTAGTCCATGTTTTTTCTTAATGTTTAATATTATATTCTTTTACCATATTATTTTATATTTGGTTTTGCCATGTTATTAATATTATTCTTATTTACTCTTCTTTTTTTTTTTTTTTTCAAATTATTTTGTCGAAAATTAGCAACTTAAAATTGGTTAAATAATCGACATTTAAAAAAAAATTGTGCATGGTTAGGAACAACAGAAATTTAAAGTGTCAAAAATATGCCTTAAAAAATGTCGATGTTTTTCAAAATCCACATGAAAATTACTTAAATTTTAAAAAAATTATCCCCTTGATACATTAAAAAATTTGAAATGTCAAAAACAAACCCTCTAAAAAAAGTGTTGATATCTCATCAACATTTTTCAAAATCAACATAAAAATCATCAGCATTTAAAAAAAATGTTCGTACTTTATACATAAGAAAATTTAAATTGTCAAAAATATGCTCCAAAAAAATGGTGTATTCTGAATCAACGTTTTTCAAAATCGTATGATTTTTTGATACCTCAAAAAAACGAGTACTCAATACAGTTCTCATTTCAAAGTTTACATTAATACAATTTTCATCTTAGAGGACAATTTTCCAAGTACAAATTAGACATGAAAATCACTTTATTACAACATATTTTATAGCGAAAAAATTGCTCTCCCATCCTTTTGTTGTGTTAAACCACCTCCCAATTTTACCACTATTTTATGTCAAATAAGCTTGAATAATAAGTGTTCAAAATTATTGATCAAATAAAAAAGACAAAGCAAGCTAAAAATTAAATATGCAATTACACAATTTCAAATAACGAGAAACTTCCTTCACACGCACACACAAACTAAACATACATAACACAACTTTATCACAGAATTGATACAATCTCTAGCTCGCCAAATCCTAGCTAGGCAAAACCTTGAACACCCTAGCCACCACCAAAGATCCACAAGTTAGCATTAAAACCAACAAGTTCTCCTTAGCTTCAACACTTATCTCCCACAAGTATCTAAGGTCTCCTCTTCTCCTCCTTAATCAGGTATACCAGGTAGCGCTAATGTTTCCAAAACCCTAGTCTTATTCTCTCACAATAGCTAGAATACCCATTTTTCTTTATCATCTAGGGTTTATGACAAACCCTACTTCTTTGCCTCCTTTACGCTGAAACCCAAACCCTATAAAACCCTCAAATAAGCATGAATAATAAGTGTTCGAAATTATTGATCAAATAAAAAAGACAAAGCAAACTAAAAATTAAATATGCAATTACACAATTTCAAATAACGAGAAACTTCCTTCACATGCACACACAAACTAAACATACATAACACAACTTTATCACAGAGTTGATACAATCTCTAGCTCGCCAAATCCGAGCGGGGCAAAACCCTGAACACCCTAGCCACCACCAGAGATCCACAAGTTAGCATTAAAACCAACAATTTCTCCTTAGCTTCAACACTTATCTCCCACAAGTATCTAAGGTCTCCTCTTCTCCTCCTTAATCAGGCATACCAAGTAGCGCTAATGTTTCCAAAACCCTAGTCTTATTCTCTCACAATAGCTACAATACCCATTTTTCTTTATCGTCTAGGGTTTATGACAAACCCTACTTCTTTGCCTTCTTTACACTGAAACCCAAACCCTAGAAAACCCTCAAACTTCTCCCATAATCCTAGCACTCCATGATAAAGGGTGATAATACAATGTACAGTACAAAGAGAGAGAGGCTACAACCGTACACAACATGATGAATTTAGACAAGTGATCATCACCTATGATGCCATGTTCTTCACATGAGAAAACCATAGGAAAAGACACGAAGAAGAGAGAGACATCTTGGTTATTAACATCTTGCTCCCTAAAAGACAAGTACGAAAAATAGAGTACATTGATGATGGTGATTGAATGAATGAACTCTCTCCTTCCTCTATTTATACAAGGTAAGAGAGCCCAATAATATAAAGTGGGCCTAAGCCTAAACCTTTGCAAGAAACTTAACTCTACACAACTAAGCTCACAAATGGAGTGCTTTCTCTTTAAGTGACGCATGTCAAGTTCCAAGTTGATGATGTCCACAAGCAAGGCTCCAAGGCATAAACACTCCGCGAGATGTATCCAATCGTCCACACCTCCATGAGCCTTCAAAGCTCCAATGCTCCTGCAAAGATATCTATTGATCTACATCCACCACACCTACATGACCACTCACTTAATCCAAATGTCCTCAAGTCAAATACACGCCTGCATGCAAGTAACCAAGTGTACCCATTCCATCTAGAGGATTCAATGCCCTCCTCCAAGATACCCAATGTTCCTCCAAATCAAGGTGTCCTCTAAGCAAACAGCTAAATATGTTGGCTACATCAAGAAGTCACAAAGTTTCGTAGGTATACAACCCATGTCATTTGAACATCCATACAAGGCTTAACAATCAATTAGCAATTTGACTCCCCTATGTTTGTCCAAGGGTCATCCATAAAGCATGCAACCCACATCACATAAAGCACCCCAAACATAATCTAAAAACTTACGAAAAATGAACAATTATGAAAGTTATAATGCTAAAGTCTACACTTGACAAAACTTATATGTCATCTATCATCTATCATCATCTATCTATCTTAGAAAATTAAATAAGTCAATTAGCAATGGGAGATCCTCCATGCAAATAACCAAGCGTCTCCATCACATCTAGGGCATTAATGCCCTTTGCTAAGAAATTCAATGTGCCTCCTCCAAGGTGAGTTGTCCTCCCATGCAAGCAAGCAACCCCCTTGTTCATGCATCATGAAGTAGTCACCAAGATACATAGGTCTCCAACCCTCAGAGGAAGTGTGCCACATAGACATCAAATCAAGGTAGGGAAATTCATCAGTGAGGTATCTCCAATGTGTACATCCATCACATTAACACCAAGGATAGACAATACCATGCACCCCATCACATGAAACAACCCCAACCATGATGTAAACAATTTCAAACCACTAAAGCTAACATTAGCTAGTTGTAAAAAAGGACCTCTATAATTTTGTTAGTGATATATTGGATTTAAATGCAAGTTATAATATGGAAGCATTTGTTATGTATCTTATGTATCTAGTTTAAGTGGGATTAGATTATGTTATGCATTGTAGTATGAATAGTTTTCATAGATATTTCCATCGAGGAAATGAAATCATTTTTACTCACATAAAAAAGGATATTATATGCTTAAGAAAAGAAGGGTGCTCATTTAATATTAGTATATAGAGCTGGTTATGTTACATGTACATTTTCTTTAATCAGGTTCGCCAAAACTACAGCCTGACTTCTTTTAAACCAACCATCTACAAGCATAATATATTTTTTACCAGAAAGAATGAAGGACCATACGAAAGTGTAATGAGGTAACAAATAGCATTAACCTTCATGGACTAATGTCGCAATAATTACAACTAAAAACCCGTTCAAAATTGAATAAATACCCCACACAAATTATTCCTCTCTTTTGAAATTTGTAGACTCGAAGGAAGCTTGTAAGACATAGTTGTGTTGGTTTTCACTCTTCAACACCTGCACATATATTCCAATGTTAAAACTGAGCGATTTGAAATAAGTGTCTTGTAAGAGAAATGGTTACATGAAAAGCACAAAGCACTATAAATAACAAAACCACCTAAAATCCAGTGTGATTTTGACGATATCGTTCATATATTCATATGCCAGTCATATGTAGAGAGAGAGAACATTACACATCTTTCATTATAAAAGATATATCCCACTAAAAAAATATCAAGATAGCAAAAAATAACATAGGAAACTCAAAATGCAACAAAAATAACAAGAGTATACAGATGATTTAAACCAATGTAACTTATTACCTCACAAAATACAATTTTGACAATTAGAAACAACTTTTCATCGATTGTTAATAAAATTTAATGCCCAGACAAAATTATGTATGTACTATATCCATATTATGAGCCAACTATAATCAAAATAAAAAATATAAATAAAAACACAGGTCTATTTGTAATAAGTTCCTTTCATGTTTAAATTTGATACATAGAGTTCCCCCGGGATATAGTTCCTTTAATCATTCCCAATAAAAGGAACTCTACGAGTACAAACACATCACTATAAATATATGGGTCATTTGAAAGGTGTGCAACAGAGGCCTTGTATAACTGGTGCAAGTGCCTAGGTATGCAATCAGCCACACAATAGAGGGCTGATTGTAGGCTGAGGCAAACAACAGGTTTCTGAGTTGTTTCAAAGGAGATGTGGGGGGCAATATAGCTGGTATAGGTTCCCAGAAAATCTCTGTAATTGCTGTAGCTTGTATTTTTTAGTAGGGTCATTTTCCCAGTTAGGGAACCCTCGTTGTTCTGAGTAATAAAAGTGAAGTTCAGTTGGAAGGTTAACTTGTGTGTGAGAATTATTCCTATATTTCCTTCCACTGTAGATTTCCGAGTTAAAATTCTAGTGTGTTTTTATTTAGTAACTACAAATTTAAATTTCTAGGTTATAAATTTACTAGGAATAATAAGTCAGGTAAGGAATTAGAAGTTTAGCATGGTATCAGGGCAATAAACTCTGAAGAGGAATTCAAAATTTCACAAGTTTTGCAACATTTGTAAAATTCTAGTAGTAGGTTTTCTTCTGGAAAAATTTTGATTTGGAGATGGAAACAAACAGTTTAAGTACTCTTTGGAGGGTGCATCTAACTTCATCCCTTGGAAGGTGATGGTTATATTAGTCTTGATGGAAAATGGGTTGTGGGATTTTGTAAATACCACAATAGCCCTTTCGACAGATGCAATGGAGTTGGGGATCCATAACTGGAAGGATGTGAAGTCTAGGATGATCAATCCTAGATGCGGTGAAGGATCATTTGATTCCTGGCCTATCTGAGAAGAAGTTAGCAAGGTAAATGTTTGAGGCTCTGACAAATCTTTTTTAGAGCAGTAATACAAATGTTGTTAAGGGAGAAATGCCAAAATGCCAAAATGACTAGATTAGATACAATGACTAGCTATCTCACTAGGATAACTCAGGTTTGTGATTACTTGGCAATAGTTGGGAAGGTTGTGATAGATGAAGAGATGGTGATGACAGCCCTGAATGCTTTCACCAAGCCACGGGTCCCATTCATCAAGGGCATCATTGCATGGGAGACAGTTCTTAAGTTTGGCAAGCCATGGGATGATTTCAGATTCGGGAGGAATCTCTAGCCGACCAACAGTAGGGTGATGATGAGAATTTGGCTCTTTCCAATCAGGCAAGGAAGGTAAAATGCTTTGCTTGCCACAAAAGTGGGCACTATACTTCACATTGTCCTGAACGAAAGAAGGGGAAAGGGAAGTTGCAATAAGTAGCAACTTTTGCAGATACTTAGATTAAGGAGTTCACTCCAAAGTTAGAGAAGTTCTTGTTAGTCTCTTCTCTCTTGGCATAATTTCCAATGGTGCTTGGCATGTGAATAGTGGAGCTTCTTGTCACATGACAGGAACAAAGGAGCTGTTCACCTGTCTATCAGAGTGAGACTTAGATTTGCATGTGGAGCTTGGAAACAATGCCAAGAATAGTGTAGAGTTAGTTGCGACTATCTTGTTCCAATTGGAATTACAAGGTTCTCTAGAAGCTAAGTTACCAAGATATGGAAATGGATCCGGATACAGATACGGATCTGCCAAATTTTTTAAATGTCAGGATCCAGATACGGCAAGGATACGACAAGTACAAAAATATATAATAACATTTTTTTTAATTTTAAAAAACATATTCGAAGTTCCAAATCAAAGCCATTCATGAATAACAACATTAGAATTAAATATAAAAATAATTCTTAAACACTAATGAAAAGCTTTTATAATTTATTAGTTTATATTATTTTAAATTTAATTACGATAGCTTAAATTATAACTATAATATTAAATAGGTTAACTATTGAATAATTTTAAAATATTTAATATTTGACAATTATTTATAAATGTAATATTTAATATTATAACGAAATTTAAATATTAAAAAAGTTTAATAAACTATATTAATGTTATATATTTTAAATATTTGAGTAATAATATAATTTATAATTTAAACTTATTTATATTATTTTTTATAATGACCATTTAAACCATAATTAATTAAATATATTATTTAACAATTTAATGTTTAAATTTATATCTTGATATATTATACTTAATATTAAATGAACATATACATTAAATTAGTTAATATTATAATAATATTGGTTTAAATTATAGTTATATTAAATATCAAATAATTATAAACTACATTCTAAAGTAATTATAAATAAAGTCTAAAATTTAAAACATACGTTTTATTTTTCAATGGTTCGGATACGATACAGAGCCCTTTACATAATGCAGCGCTCCAAGCCCGTCACTTTCGCACAATGCTCTAGTGTCGTCGGTCTCGCTGTCACCCCCGAGCAACACTGTCTCGTCTCCCACATAGCGTTCAAGTCCCATTGCCCTTGCATTCGCTCTATTCTCCATGCTCACAGTGTTCATTGACCACGCACAGTTTTTGTGCTATTTTCCGTGGTCGTTTTGTCTCTTATTACAATGGGCAAAAGAGAAAATGTATTTAGAAACTGCCCAATTTTCCATGAGATTTTTCCCAAACGAATTGCCAAAATACAAAATATCAAACAATAAATTTTGTGATTCCTATTTCATGCATTTGTTGTTATCAGTGATGCGAACATCATGATTTTTCCACCAAAACGATTTAATTGTAGATTTTTTCGGCGATTTTTTTATTTTCAAAAAATCACAATCCGATCGTTAAAAATAATGGGTTGTGGAACATCGAGTTTTAAAAGCGATCTTTGGTTTTTTTTTTTTTTGCTCATTTTATTTCAGACAAAGGGTAAGAGTGAGAGCTAAGGAAGAGGAGAACACATCTACAAGGGGAAAAGCAGAGAAAAGTGAAGGAATTTAGCATCCCAAGCAAAAAAATATCAAGTTTGGACTAGGTTTATTTAGCAAAGCATGGTTTTTAGGTATGGGCGTCAAATTTGGCCATTTTTTTTTTGTTTTTTTCTTGTTTTTCCTTGGGTTTCTATCACGCATTTATTTTCCATAATTTTTGCTTGGTTTTGATTGTGTTTTTTTCATTTTTGTTGCATTTAGTGGAAAGGGTTTATTTTGGTCAAATATGCAAAAACTTGATTGTTAGATTTATTTGCTTAATTTCTTCTTGTGCCCTAGTTTTTTCCCATCATTTTTGCTTGGGTTTGAATGTGTTTTTTTTGCCATTATTGTTGCATTGAGTTGAGTTTTTTTTTGGTCAAAAATTCAAAATGTTATATGTAAATTTTATTTTTATTTTTTTAACTTGCAATTCTTCTTATGCCCTAGGTTCAAACTTCAAACTTCATCTAACATTAACACTCAAGAGTTCAACAAAGTTACAAACATGCCAAGGAAATTGGACTCTGTGGGAATTTGGTGAACCTGATGGAGGGTTTGACAAATCAAATTTGACTTGTAAGTTATGTAGACATCATATGACAAAAGGGGTATACAGATTGAAGTATCACCTTGCACAAGTTCTTAGACATGAGGTAGGACCTTGCACAAATACAAGTCCAAAAATCATTCGAAAAGCCATCAGATCATTGGAAGAAATAGAGCAAACCAAATTGTCCAAGTCAACGCTGAAGAGTCAACTAGCAGGGAGTAAAGTGTCGGGATTGGGAGGTGAACATGAAAGTGGTATTGGTTCTACTTCACCATCAACATCCACATCCAACCTTGTAGCTACCTCATGATTTTTTGTTCCTAGAACCACACCTAGTTCACAACCATCTATCTCTTCAGTGATTAAAAAGAGGGAGAAAGAAGAAGATGACAAGTTGTTGGGCAAGTTTCTTCTTTGGAGTGATATTCCTTTCAGCGTTGCAAGGAACAATCCATTTTTCCAACCCGCGGTTAATGTTATTGCTATTGTTGGCCTAGGGTACAAAGTCTCTTCTTATGATGACTTTAGAGGGCGCATTCTTCAAAATGAAAAAGTTGACTACACTAAAAGATTGGAGGAGTTTAGGGCATCATGGGTACACACAAGATGCACTGTGATGTCAGATTGTTGGATCGATCAAAAGGGTAGAAGCCTTATTAACTTCTTGGTTAATTGTCTCAAGGGGACAATGCTTATGAAATTTGTTGATGCATCTGCACATATCAAAGATGCACGGTTATTATGTGATTTGTTGGATGTGTTCATTCAGGAGGTGGGTCCACTGTCCACAACATGTTGTCCAAGTCATAACGAACAATGCTGCAAATTATGTTGTTGCTGGCAAGATGCTTATGGAAAAGCATCATACCTTATTTTGGACACCTTGTGCTGCGCATTGCATTGATTTGATGTTGGAGGAGACAGAAAAATTCCTTTTGTCAAGGATATTGTTGAGTCATCAAAAAGCATTACAAAATTTATATATAATCATGCATCTGCGCTTCATTTGATGAGAACATTCACCAACAACAAGGAGTTGGTGTGCCTTTCCATTACACAGTTCACCACCAGTTTCATATCTCTTCAATCCCTCTTGAATTCTATGTGGGATGTGAAGAGAATATTTCTTTCAGAAAGAGTAGTGTGCTTTGGCATTTAGCCGCAAACCAAAGGGGGAGGTCATATGCAGGTTAGTTTCATACCAGGAAAGCTTTTGGGCAAAAGTGCAGGAAGTGTGTAGCATTACCGAACCTTTGGTAAAGGTTCTTTGATTAGTTGATAGAGACAAGCTCACAATGGGCTACTTGTATAAAGCCATGGATAGGGCCAAAGAACCATTCAGACCTACTATAATGATAAGGGGGATGAGGGATTTGAAAAACAACAACCACTATGGGAAGTGATTGATGAGCGATTAAACAATACACTCCATTGTCCCATTCATGTTGTAGGGATCTGCATGAACCCCGCATTTGCTTATTCTTGTAGTTTCTTATTTGATGCTGAGGTCATGGATGGATTCTTCACTTGTGTTCAGAGGATGACGCCATCTCCACTAGAACGTGTAGAAATCTCCAAAGAAATGGAGATATACAGGATGGCAAGTGGCACATTTAGCTTTGACATGGTTGTGAATAGGAAGACTAAAATGTCAAGTAAGCTTTAGTTTATTTCAAATTTCATTGTCTGTTCAAGTTCATACCTTGCTTAAACTTTCAAATTTCATTTTTTTCTTATGTTTATCTTATTTGTTGTAGATGCATGGTGAAGAAGCTATGGTGGCAGAGTACCCAATCTCCGAAAGCTTTCCATTCGAATGCTTAGGCAAACATGTAGCTCATCGGGATGCAAGCGCAACTAGAGTGTATTTGAAAAAGTACACACCAAGAAGCACAAAAAGTTAAAATATTCCAAATTTCCAATTAATTTTTTGAATTCATTAAATAATATTATTTTATAATTATTATTTTATTATTTATAATTTATTAATTTATGACCCTTGAACAAGTTGGAGTCCTAGCGACTTCATAACATGGTCTACGTCTACTGCAATCTTTGATTGTGGATGAGGCAACTTGAGAGGGCACCTGATGTGGAGGTCATCCCATTGGATGGGATTGACACCACTGTTGCATGGAGGGTTGAGACCAAGAGGGCTATCATGGACTCGGCCCCTGATTGGTTAAAGCAGGAGGTAGTGGAGGGGGTAGAGGAGGAGGGGCAGCGACAAGAGGAGGAGGTGACACCACCTACCCCTGTCACCAATAGAGGACGTAGTCTACCTCCTATACCTCCTAGTTCTTCAGCTTCTAGAGCACAACAAAGTCCACTGCCATCTACATCTAGAGGGAAAGTTGTTGCATTTTCTAGCAAGGGGGGCAAAGGAAATCAATAGTACTAGTTATTTGGTTCATTTCATTGTATATGATACTATGACTCATGATATGAGATACATTATTATATTTTTTGTTGATATTTTGAGGCTGAGTTAGGACTCAGGACTTGGTATTCACTGATTCAAAACATGATTCACTATTATGTGTGATGTAGTAATAGAAATGATATTACACATCTTATATATTAGTTCTTTTATCATATTTATGTGTCAATGCATTTATTTTATGTTGTGGATGCTTTAGAGATTAAAAAAATTGAAAAAAATGAATATTTTTGTATTTGCTGATTTTTACCAGTTTTTTCTAATTTCGGGCCCTCGTCGATTTAATCCCGATCCCGATGTTCGTAACACTAGTTGTTGTCAGATCCGCCTCCAGAACCACCAGATTCGAGACTGGGCTAGCTAGATGGTTTCAAAATGGTTTGAAAATTTCAGATACATTACAAAATCGTATGCATGGCGAATACTCCATGGATCCAGCCGGATCCGTATTCGTACCCATTTCTGATCCATGGATCGGTGTTTTTGTCATCTGACCCCCACGGATCCGATAACCTAGTCTAGAAGTGAAGTGTTGTTATTTGTTTTGGAGCTTAAGAATAATTTACTCTTAGTCTCAACCATGGAGGATAAGGGACATGCTATTACTTTCTAGGATGGATAGGCTCTCATTCGGTCGAGTGATTCTAGGCTTGACTCTAAAAGAGTTATTAGAGGCAAAGAGGGCAATCTATACGTGTCGAAGGCTCAACCAACACAAGCCTTGGTTAAAGATAGTGACAACGTGTGTGAGCTTTGGCACAGGGGGACGGGTCACTTGCATCGCAAAGTATTGCCCATACTAAGGGAGATTGTCACTAGTCTTCTGGAGTTCAGCAAGGAGCAACAAGGAGTGTGCGAGGGGTGTGCTTTTGGCAAGTATGCCAAGGATTCTTTTCCCAACAAAAGAGTAGATCTAAGGGGATCTTAGATCTAGTTGATACAGACATGTGTGGTCCAATATCAATAGCAATAGTGAGTGGTTCCAATTATTATGTGGCCTTCCTTAATGATTTCTCTAGGAGGATGTAGATCATTTTCATGAGGACCAAGGATGAGGTCTTCTATATTTGTAGGAGTTTAAGGCTCTCATTGAGAATCTGACAGGTAGAAAGATCAAAGTTTTGAGGTCAGATAATGGAGGCACCTCAAATGACTTCAAAGATTTCTTTAAGGAGGTAGGGATCATGACAGTGCTCATGGTGCCTTACAACCCATAGCAAAACGAGGTTGCTGAAAGGAAGAATTGGTCCATAGTTGGAACAGCCGAGGTGATGATTCATGACCAGGATCTTCCCATGTTCCTTTGGGAAGAAGCGCGTAATACAGTAGTATATGTGCAAAACAAAAGTACTCATAAAGTCTTGGGGGACAAGACTGTAGAGGAGGCATTCTTTGAAGTGAAGTTGGAGATTGGACACTTTCACATCTGATAGACATGAATATCAAGAAGTGGAGGACACCATTTTTGATGGTTAATTTTGGGCATAGGTTAGGCATGTTTTACAATTCACCAAGACCATTTATAGTATGAGTTAGTTTGCTAATGTAAATGACCTAGTGATTGGGTAATGTATGTATCAATGTTGCAGGAACCGTCCCCCTCTCCAAGGATCCAAAGGCAGATCTACATCCTGTACAGATCTGCCACCGATCCTTCAGCAGATCCATGGATCGTCTTTTTTCGGTGATTCCTGCAAAATTGGATTCATGGGGCCCCAATCCGCGGCTCCTACTCCCTAATCCACGGATCCGGAAAGGATTGGGTGCGGATCTTTGGAGGTTCGGGTGTGTATCCACCACGGATCGCGCGCAGATCCGAGAGAAGGTGGACGGTTCCGCGGGGCTTTTTTTTTTCTTTTGAAAATTTCGAATTGTTCTACGAGGAACTACACTTTCTGAATACTCTTGAGTCTTAAGGTGCTCCCTAATGGTAATGTTAAATTCTTAAAGTAAAAGCGACATTCTCCTTTATCTTTCATTTCCATCCTTTTACTTAAATTTTTAACATTACCATGAAATAACTCAGAATGTTTGAGAGTGGTTCCAACCTCATCAGACTTCATATGGAGAAAACAGAATTTCATATCCCATTCAAAATTCAGCAAACTTAACAATTTTCAGGATCAATGGGATTGTGGCATTTCAATGGATTATATCATGTATGAGGGCATGTGATTGGCATTTAATCAAGAGTAACAAGCCCTATATGTACCCCCCCCCCCCAATGTTGGTCTTATTATTTGTTGAACTCCTTTGTCATGGCCTTAGCAATTATGTACCCTTCACTCAAGTCAAAATCATTGATCAGGCATGTTAAGCTTTCTCTACCATATTATAAGGCTTGGATTAAGTTGCTTGATCAAAATTAGGTAATGTTGACTAAAATCCCTATAGAATTGAAGTAGAGGCAAAGGCTAGACAAGAGAAGAGCAATCTAGATTATAGATGGTTGATGCGGGAATAATTAATCATTGATTTACAATGGATGCCATATCTCTCTTGATTTATGTAAAAATATGCATGTTTTCACGTCTTCTACAACTAATTTGATATTTTGGATGTTTTTTTTAATATAAATGCAAAAAAATAAAATATATATATATAGTAGACACTTCTGAGACACTTCGCTTCCTAGATTTTTGGAAAATGACTCTTCCGCGTCCCCGCTTCCAAAAAATGTCCCCGTTTCGTCCCCGCTTCATGCAACATTAGTATGTATGAGTACATCGTTGGTGAACCAAAAATATATTATAGACAACAGATTTGTTACAGTCACAAATATGCCCTCTTGGCTTCTATTTACTTATCGAATCACCAAACAAAATCTACTCATTGTTATGTTAAATCAGTGTATATAACCACCACTACAAGCTACTCAATCACCATGAGAACAAGTTGAAAATCAAATCTGCAAACACACATAGCTTGAACAACAAAATATGTTGCTTTGTGTAGCTTGGGAGGTATTCCCACAACCCCTGGGGTACTGGGTTTGGCAGAAGTTGACCCACATAAGTGGTTTGTGGGCAACATACCCAAGAGATGGGTTTTGTACCCAAAGTTGCGGGCGCGAACCCAAGTGGAGAAATTGATTATTTATTCATTGAGAGCATGTGGAGCACCTTTGAAGGGCGAAGGGGCACCTAAAGATTCGATGATGTGGTGAAAGAACCAACGAAAGAATTTTATCTCTTATGTTTGTTAGGTTTTGGCAAGAAAACTCAAGTCGGCTTGGGCTCAAGGTCACAACGCCTGGTGAAGGTTGACACCACGATAGAATACTATAAGAAGGGATGAATGACGAGTTCAGTGGAGCATCCAAGTAGCACATATCTCATGTGAATCTACCAAAAAAGGAAGTGTGAATACCTCAGTTAGACGCAGGCCCTTAAGGAGGATGAATAGTAGAGCATGAAGGGATTTCTCTTATATGTTTGAAGGCCAAGTTTCTGCTCAAGGAAGAGGATGGTTTGTTATGTGATTTCATTCCTCGAGTAAGGTTTGTTCTACGGATGTTTTGGAGGTCACCTTTTGTGATTTGTGGCCTAGTTTAGGGCTACTTCTGTGCATGAAGATCTAGTCGAAGCCTATTCAAGGCACTGTTGAAACTTGCTTTGTTTTTTGTGCTTGTTGAGAGTGTCGAGACACTAAGGAGAAGTGACAATGGTTGGGATAATTGAGTGATAAGGGGCCACAATCTTGAGCATTCCCATGCATGGTTTTTGTGCATTGGTCATCCTCAAAAGTGGGTCGAAACCCTTATGAAATGAGAACAAAGGTGCATATGAATGGACAAGAGTTAGTGTTATCATGGCGTCAAGGAGTAATGGCAGATTCGTGGAGGAAAAGTGCTTAAGTAGACAAGCAAGGAGATCTGTCCTACGTGGAGTTTAGGGAAACATTTTGTCAAGCCCTAAGTATAGCAGATTTGAAGGTGCAATCTTGTTGTTTTGTGGGATGTGTATGATGCCCTAGATCAATTATCTTTTGTGTTGTAAAGTGGTTGTAAGTGCGTTGCGCCAAGAGCCCTAGATCAGTCAGATTGTTGGGTTGTGTTAGGGCAGAATTATGTGCCCTATTACAGTGATCGAGGTGCAGACTTGCCGGTGTTAACAGGGAAATCTTTGAAACCCTAAGATCAGTGTGTGCAAGAGGCATATCCTTTATGTGAGGGTTGTTTGGTAAAGTCCTTATGATCTTTTAAAGAATCTAGGGCAGACTTTATTTAAGATGATACTTCTTAGCATGATAACAATTTGTGAAGTATTTTTATAATTTAATCTTAGCTTGATCTTCCATTCATTATTAATGTGAGTGTTTACTTCATCAAACCACTACCAAAAACAAAAGAGACAAAAACACAAATATTTGGCTTTCTGCGAGGGCCAAAACCTCTCCCTCTTGGAGAGGAAAACCCACGCAAAATTCTTCTTATAGAGATTCCATTGACAAATACCAAGACCATGGCCCTTGACACAATCTACCTCTCCAAGACCAAGACATCAATCCATTCCTTGGACATTGCTGAGATCATCATCACTGCTGCACTACTGCATCATTGATATCTTCATTTTCGTTGCCATCATTGATCACTTCATTGTTGCACCATGACTATCCCTTGAAATTGCTATAGAGGTGATCTATGCATTTTCAACGAGATCGTCACTTTATCCTTGTCACAGCTTCTTCCATTATGTCGAAAACATAACCATCATTGTCATTGCTACAACAGCACTTGGCACAGCTCCAAACCCTCATCACTACACCTCTATATCCCTGGACTTCGGAATTCTTTTCAACATGATGATATACATATGCCAAGACTGAGATCTAGGATCATTGCAATATCTTCTAACTAGGCCGAGACTGTGATCTTACCTTCCTTTCATCATGCCAAGATTGTCATGCTTCGTCACTATTATGGATCCGAGACCGATCATATTGTTATTGTTGATACTGCGGCTTACCAGGACTATGTAGTCATTCTTATGCCAAGGTTAACCATCATATTTTCTTACTGCTCCCTTTCAGCATACCGAGACTGTGGCTCTTGATTTGATTGTCATTGTTCTTTATTATGCTTAGACTGCAGTAGACACAGCCATCACTGAAATTTTCTTCAACGTGATTACATCAATACATATATATGCCAAGACTGAGATAGCACCTTCAGGATTACTGTGATCTCCATTAGGCCGAGACAGTGAGAACAGTAAGGGTTCTAGAGTTCTTTTTATCACATTGACTGCGTATGAAGTAAATCCACCAAGATCTACTTTCCATCTAGGCCGAGAATAAATGTATGTCTGAGATAGCATGTATATATGTCGAGGCAAATTCATTCACAGGAATGTCGAGATTGTTATCACAGGAATTATATTTATGTCGAGAATGCAACGAGCCCAAAACTCATACCAATACGAAGTCCTTTATGCTCCATGCATCCGAAGTCTAGCTTGACTGATCCTAATACCCAACTGAGGTGCAGTCAAGCCCTAAGACAGATGCCCTAATTCAATGCGGGTCTACTCCTTGTATATGCGAAATTTTAGAGAGGATTTCAGAATTCTGTCCATGGCTAATGCGGATACCCTAGACGGGTATTTATTGTAGTGAGCCACCTATATTGAGCCGATGTGAATCCATGAACCGACATGTCATTTAACCAAGCTCACGTGACTGCTATTTATTTATTTAATTTGATATTGAATCCGACTTGATGAGTTTCTTCTTGTTTTCGCTTGCCGATTTCTTGGGGGATTGTGCTTGGTCTTTGGAGGGATTCTACTGTTAATTTTATGGTATGTTCTATGCTTAGAGCAGTTTACTTATCTTTCTTATTATTATCCACATATTAGCAATCACATGTACATAAGTAAAGTGCAGATAAAACATTAAACGATCAACAGAAAACAAGCCAAGACAAGAGACACTAGATGTGGCGACTAGCCAATGGCAAACCCCAATATGGGGAAACCCTTTGATCAAATCTTCTTTTATCTTCAATAATTCAGCAGAGAGAAATCGTACATAAATCTGATTTACATCAGTAGCAACAAACCCTAGATCAACGACATCAGCATCATCGGGATCAGCTGCATCAATATCATCGGCATCACCAGCATCAGCATCATCGGCATTATCGGCATCATCGGCTTCACCGGCATCATCGGCATCAACTTAAGATCTCTCCTCCTACTAAAACCCAAAGACAAGTAGAGAGAGGAAGAGATCCAAGTGTGCGTAGAAATGACTTGAAGTCCTCTTCTATTTATACTAAGACATAGAGGTTGAATAGACATGATGTTTGGGCTTCTTGAGCCTACATAAGTTGTAGGTCAGCTTGATAATAATTCCATAATGAAAATAAATTCATATCTCCATGAATACTTATCGGAATCGGATGACCTTAGATCAATCCTACACCTCTTGACGAGAGGAATCTAATAAAAATATTATTAGCGATGAATAAGATGACCCACATGAAGTTTGGCCCTAGTTGCCAATTTTAACACTCCCTCTCAACTAGGGAGAACTTCATTTGCAATTTGTTTGTTGGTCGCTACTATTCATCCATCAAATGCACTGCCCTGTACAACCTGACACTTGCCCTGCTTTACTCTATTCTTCCTGTTCTGCTTTGTGTTGTTCTGCCCTGTATTGATATGTACTGCTCTGCGCTGATTTGCTCTGCTCTGCTTTGTTCTATTATACTCTGCTTTTGTCCAAATTATGAAGAAGAAGAAATGATCGAGGATGTATCATACTGACTCAAAGTCAGACTCAGAGCATGTACCACTGGTCCCAGACCAGTCTCAACCAACCCGAAGTCAGTGTCATAGTGAGTACAACTCCTACCACCGGTCCCAGACCAGTATCATCCTCCATTGACTCAAAGTCAGTCTCAGAGTGTGTACTACTGGTCCCAGACCAGTATCAACCGACTCGAAGTCAGTGTCATAGTAGGTACCACTCCTACCACTAGTCCCAGACCAATATCCCAGTCTCAGAGAGTGTACCACTGGTCCCAAACCAATCTCAACCGACCCAAAGTCAGCGTCATAGTATGTACCGCTCTCACTAGTCCCAGACCAATACTGCACTGGCCAGAGGTCAATCTCAGAGTATGTAGCACTGGTCACAAACCAATCTCAACTAACCTTAAGTCAGCGTCATAGTGGGTACAACTCCTACCACTGGTCCCAGACCAGTATCATCCTCCACTGACTCAAAGTCAATCTCAGAGTGTGTACCACTAGTCCCAAACCAGTCTCAACCGATCCAAAGTCAGTGTCATAGTAGGTACCACTCCTACCACTGGTCCCAGACCAATATCGCAATCTTAGAGAGTGTACCACTGGTCCCAGACCAGTCTCAACTGACCCGAAGTCAGCGTCATAGTATGTACCACTCTCACTGGTCCCAGAGAAGTACTGCACTAACCAGAGGTCAGTCTCAGAGTATGTAACGCTGGTCCTAGACCAGTCTCAACCAACCTGAAGTTAGCGTCATAGTGCATACAACTCCTACCACTGGTCCCAGACCAGTATCATTGATCCCAAATCAGTGAAGCTGATCCTAGCATAGGGAGTATGGTAGATACAACAATGCGTCCATCGGTACTACTATGGTCCCTATCCTCATTCCCCTACTCATTGATCAGATCAAAGGTACTTCCCATGAGTCCCAGACTGCATGGGTAGGATGCCTTGACAGGAGAACTTAATCAATCCTGTCCTCACGGGAGAACTAATCATCCTGCTACATAATTGCCATGGAGAACACATCATCCAAGCCTCACAGGAGAGCTAATCATCCTGCTACATAATCGTCATGGAGAACACATCATCCAGACCTCACAAGAGAACTAATCATCTTGCTACATAGTCGTCATGGAGAACACATAATCTAGGCCTCATAGGAGAACTAATCATCCTACTACACAATCGTCATGGAGAACACATCATTTAGACCTCACAGGAGAACTAATCATCCTGCTACACAGGAGAGCGAATCATCCTGTCCCACAAGAGAGCAAATCATCTTGTTCCACAAGAGAGCGAATCATCTTGTTCACAGTGCGCACCACCAGGGGAGGGTGAGTCACCCTGTGGTTGTATGTTGCTCCAGTAAGAACTGCAAGCCCCCAGAGCTCAATGTATGCAACATGCAGGACCCTTTTACAAGGGTCTCTCGACAACTCCAAGTCATTCAGGAAAATCACAAATTTGATCTTTCCCCGAGGCTCTGAGCTATACATCATCTTAGTGCGATGGAACCTCCTTGCTCATCGACTTACCATATCCCAGATAAGGCAGTATCTGATGTCTATCTGCTGGAGCAATCATTGAATATAGGATTCCTCAATAATCGAATCCCACCTCTGGTTGTCATAGAGAATCATAGTGGTATTCATCATGTGTACTCACTGAAGAGTTTCCACAACCATGCAACTTCATACGAGGTCATACTCGTAGTTATGTATCCGGTCTCGGCGGTACTTATAGCAATCGATTTTTACTTCCTACTCATCCATGATATCGAAGCAGAATCCAAAGAGAACCAGCACTAAGAAGTGCTCTAGTGATCCTCCACAATCCCTGCCCAGTCAGCATTCGAATAATCATGCAGTTTCCATATTTCCGGCAATGTATCTCAATCCATGAGAGATTGTGCCCCGAAGATATCTCGGAGGATTCTTGGTACAAATCCAGTGAGGCTCAACCAAATATGAGCTCACCATGCTAACTGCAAAACATATGTCCAGACAGAAGTTCACCAAGAACATCAACATGATTGAGTTTATGAAACTCAAAGGCATTTCCCAAATTTGGTCCAACCTCACTACCATATAACTTCTGAAAATTAATATCCTTGAGGTAGTCACAGGCTTGCAGTTTATCATTCCACATTCGGAATCCAACTCCCTCTTACTTCTGCAAATGAGAAGGTCTGCACCTGTCAGAAATAGGTCATCCTTATGAGGTGCCAGTATGAGAGGTCTATCATCCACAACCTTCGGGTAATGGTTTGGATCAATTTCACTCCTAGTGAATCTCAGCTTCATCAAACAACTATCAATCCTCTTATACTACGCCCGGGGTGTTTGCTTCAAGCCATACAGGGTTTTCTTCCACCTGGATACATGATATTCCTGTTCATGAATCTCAAACTCCACAGGTTGTTCCAAACTTGTGGACCTACTACATGAGGGGAATGGGCCCCTTGTAGGATTTTCTTTTAGTACATCTCAGACATGTATATTCATGCTCTTTTTGAATTCAAGCATCCCTGTCACCATCTGACTCACAGACCTCTGGTGTTGTGTCAACGGACATGGTCCCAAGTGGACTTCCTGCAACTTGATACAACCCTGAACTCAAAAACATCTTTGGAAAATCTATTTTCAAACACGTACCTTTCCATTGATGAGTGCCACCTTGTAACCTTTGACTTCCATTGTTGAAATGGACACCAGGTTCTTGTGATCAAGTACATAAAATAGATTTTGTAAATGAATCGAGTTACCTTCATTCAATTGAGGGGTAACATTCCCTACACTCTTAGATCTAAACTTCCCAATGAAGTGATCTTTAAGTAGGCCATCAGAAACTTCCGGGGCGCCATCCTGATAATATTCTCTACTTCCACTTCACCCTCGGCGAATTTCAACCCATTGATCCTTTTGTCTTGTCCCAAGTATTGTCAGAGATTACTCTTTCACTCTTGCTTGGGCATTGTCTTCACCTCAGCTTTGATCCCATGTTAATTTTATGATATGTTCTATATTTAGAGCAGTTTACTTATCTTTCTTATTATTATCCACAGATTAGCAATCACATGTACATAAGTAAAGTGCAGATAGAACATTAAACGATCAATAGAAAACAAGCCAAGACAAGAGACACAAGATGTGGTGGCTAGCCAAGGACAAACCCCAATATGGGGAAACCCTTTGATCAAATCTTCTTTTATCTTCAATAATTCAGCAGAGAGAAATAGTACATAAATCTAATTTACATCAGCAGCACCAAACCCTCGATTAGTGGCATCAGCATCTTCAGCATCAGTATCAACGGCATTGTCGGCTTCACCGGCATCATCGGTAGCATCGACATCACCGGCATCATTGGCTTCACCCGCATCATTGGCTCCATCGGCATCATCGGCTCCACCGGCATCATCGGCTTCACCCGCATCATTGGCTCCATCGGCATCATCGGCTCCACCGGCATCATCGGCTTCACCGGCATCATCGACATCGACTTAGGATCTCTCCTCCTACTAAAACCCAAAGACAAGTAGAGAGATGAAGAGATCAAAGTGTGTGTAGAAATGACTTGAAGTCCTCTTTTATTTATACTAAAATGTAGAGATTGAATAGACATGATGTTTGGGCTTCTTGAGCCTACATAAGTTGTAGGTCGGCTTGATAATGATTCTATAATCAAAATAAATTCATATCTCCATGAATACTTATCGGAATCGGATGATCTTTAAATCAATCCTACACCTCTCGATGAGAGGAATCTAATAGAAATATTATTAGCCATGAATAAGATGACCCACACGAAGTTTGGCCCTAGTTGCCAATTTTAACATCTACACATCTTGTAGACTAGAATACATTGCACATAGGCTCATAAAGAGCTTCTCAATACATGACATGACTCATAAAATCCTAAAGACATCAAGAAGAAGTCTTTGACCTAGTTACAACTCTTGCTCATGAAACCCATGAAGCAAAATAATTTATTACATCATTTACAAAGATCATGTCATTATGAAGACCGAACCTAGTTACATTTTCTTCAACATGATCAATATGTTTGAAGAACCAAACTATTGATAGAAGGAAGATTTTCTTGATGCCCTAGTTTTGAGATTTGGTAGTGCATATCACTAATAAGTGGGAAGATTAGTCAAATCCCTAAGTATATTGTATGCAGAGGTCATTCAGTGTTGTGTGAATAGCTGATATGAAGCCCTAAGGACTGACCTTGGGGAAGCAAATAAGTCAATCAAGAGGGTTGTCTGTGAACACCTAAGTTCAACATTCTGGAGCGAAGTAGCAAGTGTTGGAAAATCAGAAAGGCAGGGATATTTTCTTATGTTGACAATTACTTGTGATATCCTTGTACTCTTATTAACTTTCTTTATGTTCTTTTATATTCTTCTCATCAAGCAATCATCAAATCAAAAACACGAAGATCAATGACATCAAATGTTGATTTGGGGTAGCATCGGATGTGCTCTAGCCACGAAAATTGGTGGAAAGGCTAAAGCACATGAGATCTCTAGTATCTAGAAATGGTTTGGGCAAAATCTAACCAATTTGGGAGATATTAAATAATCAATATTTTTAATCGAGTCCCTAAGTCGAAACTTAGGGAAAATAAAATATTAATGTGAATTAATATAAAACTGAGTTAGGATGGTCCAAAAGTCATGGATCAAACCAAATCTAATCTTAGCTGTTGATTAGGGACTTAGTCTCGACTGTTGAAATGTGAACGACAAAAGTATAAGAGGAGGCTTGACGGTCACTTGAAGAACACACTGAGTTGATCAAGAATTCGATTTTCTGGGGCAAGGCTTGCAAAGGAAATTGAAGGAGTGATCAGAGTTGCCGCTGAGGGGCAGTGAATGCAGTGGCAAAGAGGTAGAGATAGTACCGGGAGCATCAAGGCAAAAGTCGAGAGAGGGTTGACGCAGACCCAGCTAGAGGCCACACAGAAGCAGACAAGAGCTACGCAGAGCCTGAGGAGGGCTAGCGTGGGAGACAAAGAGGCTCCAGAGGTTGACGTAGAGCCCAAAGGGGCTAATGCTGGGCTAGATAGGTTGACACTGGGCAGACGCTGGGCTAGAGAGGCTGACACAGACCCTAGAGGTTGACGCTAGGAGATTTCATGGGGCAGATTGGGGCTGATATATGTCTCTGACTGAGAGGTACTACTATCGAGGGCATTCTCTGTTGGGTGAGCCATTTCTGGCACCCAGATTGTATTCTGAAACTGCTTAATAATAAAACCCTCAGATAGCTGCACCAGTTTTTCCACATTGGGTTTTTCTGGAGACATTAGTCAAAAAATAACGGTGTCACTTGTGTGCTTGTTTTTTCCTTAAGTTGATGATCTGTATGTGTTGAGATTTTACTTGTAATTATATTCAGTATTTACATGGTAAATAACTTGTTAATTAACATAACAAGTAGGAAGAAATAAATCCGAAAGTACAGGAAGGATTTCTAACAATTAGACTTAGAAATTCCAACACCAAATATAGGCAGTCAGCCAGGGCTAAAACACTATTAAGGGGAAAACCTAGTCAAACACTTCCACTAGTAGATTCAAATCAAATTGAGATAATCCAAGACCTTAGACCATGCCAAAAGACCTTCCTCACTCCACCAAGTTAGCCTTAGAGAATGATTATCCAAACTTTAGTAGTCTCTTTTAGTCAAACAACTTCAACCCAGCTACAACACAAAATTTTGGCCTTAAAACTCCCAGAATTTTGGCCCTCCTACAGATCTGAAATTTCAGCCCTCCTACAGCAACCCAGAAACTCGCACATGTTGCAAAAAAAGGAAAAATTTGGCTTCTTCTCGCTTGACAAATGTCTGCTCCATTGCTAGGGTTTTCTCCTTCTTTTAGGTATTTTTCTCTTCCTTTTCTTCCTTCTTCAATTGTAGATCGCACTTACTTGTCTTGTGCTCCAAATGAGCTCAAGTTGTTGCATCTATATAGTGGTTTCTTTCTCCCTTTGAGGCCAACTTGTCCTTAACGAGGCTGACTTGGTGGAGGAGGCCTATTTTATTCAAAAGTGTAACTAGGTTCAGTCTTCATAATGACATGTAATTATGATTTTATGTAAAGAGATGTAAAAAAGAAAAATAAAATCATTGTATTGCTTGCTTCATGGGTTTCATAAGCAAGAGATTTTATTTTTGAGTTAAGACTCCCATTGAGAGTCTTTAGGAATTATTTGTCATCTAGTCATAAAATGATAGTCATTATCATGTAATGAAGTCATGTTACACATTGTAAAAGGTCAAACTTGTCTATATAAAGTATCCTCCAAGACCTTGTCACTTATCCTCTTCAAGTCGGCCTAGAACAATGAAAGAACTTGCTAGAAGAAGTCAAATTTCCTACTTGTGATGGCCTAAGGGACATGAAATGAGGTTTATAAGTAGCCACACTCGGTCTCACTTAGACGCAAGCAACTCAACAAGCATTCGATCAAGAAGAAGTACGTAGTAGAGCCCAGCAATAGAAGTGCGAAGAAGGTATAAAAATGGACAAGTTTCTTCTGCGGATAGCGAGAAAAGGATTCTTTTGAGATTAGTGAAGGAAGGATTCTTTTGGGGTTTGTAGTGGGTTATATACTCTCTCTCATGAGAAGGAAGGAGAAATGAAGACATCACAAGAAGATCGAAAGAAGAACCTATTTGTACAAGGAGACTAGGGTTTCTGTTCTAGGGTAAACCTAAGAGATTGAGATTCTCTAGGTGACCGAAATAGAGACTGAGATTCTCTAGAGGAGACCAGTAAAAGCCTAGAGACCAAGTCTCTCTAGAGGAGATCAAGAAGAAAGTCAATGCAGAGAAGAAGCAGAACATCAAGTTAGTGACAGGGTTCTTGGGAGGATCCTAGAGCAATGTTGCATTAATTGTTATCGGGATAATATCAGCGCGAGGAAAAAAATCGGAATTATCGGGAAATAATCAGGAAATAATCGTTTGGTACAAAAATATTCATTTTTTTCATTTTTTTTAATATCTAAACCATCTACAACATAAAATAAATACATTGACACATAAATATGATAAAAGAACTACTACATAAGATGTTTAATATCATTTCTAATGCTAAAATCACACATAACATTGAATCATGTCCTGAATAGTAAGTCCTGACTCCTAAGTCCCAACTCAGCCTCAAAATATCAACAAAAAATATAATGATGTATCTCATCATGTTATAATGTCATATACAATAAAATGAAGAAAATAACTAAAGTCTAATCCTATTGATTTCCTCTGTCCCTCTTGCGAGAAAATGCCACA
>APFE030712859.1:143543-164462 GCA_000404065.3 Pinus taeda
TAGAATTGTGAATTAGATATAAAATCCATCGATTGAACCATACAACAACAATCATCTAGAAGTTATAATCTTCATCAACCATGTCCACAAGTTAGTAAGATAGTAACATACAACATACTGAGTCTTGTGATTCATCAATCTTAAAGTTTCAAGCCTTCAAAATTCAATATATAACATTTATCATCATTGATCACCAAAGTTGTACTTGTAAGCTAAGTGTAACCATTACAAAAAATAATATCTAACATGAAATGAAATGAAACAACTTTCAACTTTCATGAAGCATCATATTATAATTCATTACTAATGAGTTATAATTGCCAACTTCAAACATAAATAGTCATGTATTGTTTAA
Organism: Pinus taeda; assembly: GCA_000404065.3. Taxonomy (NCBI): domain Eukaryota; kingdom Viridiplantae; phylum Streptophyta; class Pinopsida; order Pinales; family Pinaceae; genus Pinus; species Pinus taeda. Next base: position 143,899 of record APFE030712859.1, read on the forward strand.
AAAAATATCATAATAAATATGAAAGAGTCGATAATTATAAAAACTACTAGAAACTAGAAAAGACAAGTAAATCTATTATCTATTGCTTATGCTTGGGGCTTTTGCCACCACAAGAAATGTCTAATTTTTTAGTCTTGTTGAAAAATCAAGATCTTTGTCATTAATATCACCCGTTAAGCATTAACATCCAGAGGTATCTTTGTCATTACCTCTGGATCTGTATACGGATCTTTGTCATTAATATCACCCTCTAAGCATTAACATAAGATAGAAAAAGCATAGCATGTCAAGTCAAGATTTTGTTTGAGTGATGCGTACATTTTTAGGAGGGTCATGATAGAGGAGTTCGTAAAACCAACGTTTTCACTGCATCAAGTACATAGAGGGATTTGGATGCTCTCTTTGATTAAATACGAGTTCCATGCCCTAATACATGACAAAATTCAATGGAAACATTGTAATCCCCCAATCCTAAAATCCTGAAAAACTGATAAGTCTGCTGGAATTTGAATGAAATCTAAAATTCTACTTTCTCCATATGAAATCCAATGAGGCCGGAACCACTCTCAAACATCCTGAGTCATTTCATGGTAATGTTAAAAATTTAAGTAAAAGGATGAAAATGAAGATTAAGGAGAATGTCACTTTTACTTTAAGAATTTAACATTACCATGAATAGCATATCAATACTACGGCCTAGACTTGATCATTAAGCTGCCCTACTCAAAAATTATTTGTTTCTTTAAAAAAAATTGCATTTCAAACATTTAGCATCCCTTAAAAAACCAAAAAAAACATTATAAAACCTCGTTGCTGGAGACCCCCACGATAATTTCAATTGTTATCGCGATAAATTCGAATTTATCACGATTATTTCAATTTATCGCGATAAATTCAATAAAAATCGGCAAAAAAAATTCCGGCGATTATTCCATATAGTTATCGCGATTTTATCGGGATAGCGAAAAAATCGCGATTATTTCAATTTATCGCGATATTATCACGATTTTCACAACACTGTCCTAGAGTCCAGGGTATTTGTCATGGTCTTAGTATTCGTCAATTGAAGATCTATAAGAAGAATTTTGATCGAGTTTTCCTCTTAAGAAGTAAGAGGTTTTGGCCTTGGCTGACTAGCCTACATACTATGTCACTTGTCTTCTATTAAGCATATTGATAATTGTCTTGATGAAAAGAACACAATAATAATATAACGAAGAGAAGAATATAAGCTAAGGAGTAAAAGTATATCACAAGCAATTATCAAGCAGAGAAATCCTTTAACTCCTTACGCCCTAGATTTCTCGACATATTCGACACAACTTTCATCACAATAATTCTTCTTTCTCGATATACAGAGCCCAAGAAGGGTCTATTAAATAATGACAAGGACTAGGACTCAAGACACTATTGAAAAGTGTAACTAGGTTCGGTCTTCATAATGACATGTAATTGTGATTTTTGTAAATGATGTAAAGAAGAAAATAAAATTATTATTGACTTGCTCCATGGGTTTCATGAGCAGCGGATTTTATTTATAGTTCACTCCCACTGAGAGCCTTTAGGATTTGTCATTAAAGTCAAAAGAGTCAATGTCATGTATGGAGAGTCCTTCTTGGGCATGTTACAAATGTATACAAGTCTATAGAATTGCCAGGGAGCCCTCCAAAGACAAGCACTATTTCTCCTCTTCAAGTTGGTCTCAAGATGAAGAAGATGACACATGTCAGCTCACCTACTTAGAGACACAACCCTTTGTTGAGGTCATGTTGGTTTATATGCATGGGAAGACCACTATATATATGAGTGTAGGATCCTCACATTAGATACAGTCATCAAACTCGGATTTCTCTCAAGTTCAGATCACAGAAAGGAGACAAGTCTAGATCACAGAAAGGAGCTAGGTTTGGATGGAACTCGGAGAAGTGATGAAGGGAAAACAAAGATTTGTTTAGGGTTGATCACAGTCATCAAGTTCGGATCTCTAAAATTAGTATGGCAAAACACAAAGACAAAAGTCCGAATCTCTTTGAATTCAGATGGATAGTTATAGTCAAGTTCAGAAATCATTACAGTGAAGAAGTTTAGACTTCTATGAGAGAGTCTTGGTGTTATGAAGAAGCCACAGTTTGGTAATGGCAACCACAGATTCGGTGCTATATCACAGTGATTCGATGACATTATAGTGATGTGTTTCTGGTGTCATCTCAAGTGTGTTTATAGTTCGTTACTATGCTCAGATAGGAGATGATATCAGTTTGTTTTAATGCTATGTCTTGGAGCTAAGAAGGTCAAAGCAAAAGAGGAGTCAAGAAGAAGAAAAGAGCAGAAGACAGTAAAGAGATCTAATGTCTTGGTCTTGGAGTGGCTAATAGGTCAAGGGTCTTGGTCGTGGTATTCATCAATTGGAATCTCTATAAGAAGAATTTGTGCGGGTTTTCCTCTCAAAGAGTGAGAGGTTTTGCCCCTGGCTCATAGCCTACATTTTCTGTCTCTTGTTTATTTATGTTCATACAATGGTAGTTGTTTGATGAAGAAGAACATTAATAACTTAAGTAAAGAAGATCCTAGTCTAAAGTTGTAAAAAGCACCCACAAGCAGTGACTAAGGAAGAGAAATCACCTAATTATTGATGCCCTAGATTTCTCAACACGGTATCAGAGCTAAGGTGACTAAGTCAAGGAAGGGCATCTCATCAAGGGACACTCAAGGATCAAATCTCAAGAAAGACACCAAATCAAGTTAAAGGATATCCAAGTGAAGTTGAGATCTACATTGAACCCTAGAAGAAGAAGTGTACACTAGCAAAAGCTTTGGATCCTCTAGTCATCATCAAAAGACCACAAAGATCATCATCAGGTTGAAGAGATCTACAAAGTAAGGTAGCCCAAAGTATAGAAATCCAAGACAAGCACTTCAAGGACAAAGATCGCATCATCTTGGAGAAAGTCGAAACATTTCTAGATCTACACTCTTTCACCACCAAAGAAGTTGAAGTATCTTGAAGGCTAGTTATCTAAAGAAGGCTATAAGGAAAGTTCCCTCTCATTTAAAGCAAGGATCCCCTCCCTACCCTTAAAGAAGATCATTTGGGGAAGCATCAAGACATCCTCATCAATCACCATCAATAAAGCGAGCTAGATCAAAAGGCGTTGTCATCATAAAAGGGGCAATCTCCTTTTATTGAAGAAGGGATTTTCATTTGGAAGAAGATCATCCAAAAGGAGCACTAATACATCTTTGTCAACCACCATCAAAGGGATCAAATTGAAGATTTCATCTTCACTTGTCAAGTAAATATCTTTATTCTATAATCTAATCTAGTAAAATGACTTCGTTTTGCAAGGAAATCTATAAGTTGGTTGGGTTATTGAACTTCCTTGCATGAAAAAGGAGGATAGAGATAATCCTTGAAGAAAATGAAGTCATTAGAAACTTCTCCAAACCATCCGAAGGTCAAATACTATCTGAATACATGGAAAAGAATCTAAGGGCTCAAGAGATTCTTATGGAGTCCAAGATTCTCTCATATAGCAGGATTGGACACACCCAAAAGAGATATTTGATAAGTTGTTAAAACTATTCTCTAAACATGCGATAAGAAAGGTCATATCACTTGGATCTGATCTACACAAATTGAAGGTATCAAAGGATGAAGGGATATCTTCATAAGATCTCAAGTGCAAGATTTGGGAGAGATGATATCGGATAAGGAGATAATCCTCATTGTTCTAAAAACACTGACTAATGAACAAGGTAACAAATGTCTATGAGGATAAGAAGGTTATTCCATTCAACAACTTGTGGTTTCTATGCAAGATAGAAGAAAACAGGTTGAGGGCAAAAAGTATTCAAACATTTGTCAAAAGGAAAGAAGAACATAGCTAAGATTCAATGCTATGTGCATTTCAGGAATGATTGTCCTAAGCTTATGAAGGGCAATAACAAGGAAGATAGAGAGGAAGTCCATTTCATCGAAGAAGTGGAGGAAGTTGAAAGAGGAAAAGCATTAGAAGCAAGAGCTCGTGACATCACCATAGGGAAACTAGAACAAAATCTATGGCAGTCAAATATGAAGGATATAGCTCTTGGGAATCTCATTGGAAACTCAAGGAAAGGAAGAAGTCATCCAGGAAAAGGTTCATCACACATCAAAAGGTAACATCTGTTGGATAGGGATATGCAAGATCCTCAAGATTCTCTGATGGAATCTTCATCGGAAGGTTCACCAATCTAGAGAGGAAGCAAGGGTTTCATCAGGAACTCCAACTTGTGGAATTCATGCGATGATGGTATGATGACATAAGAGATGAAGCAAATCAAGGGGTTGAAGCTCATTTCAATCAAGGAATCTACTGAAAGAAGCCTAGGTGATCTAAAGGTAAGTGACGTATGTATGCTTGTATTCGATATTATAAAGTCATGTTGTATGGTTGCGAGTAACATGGATCACTGCTCTATCTTGGGAAGCATGATCAAAGGAAAGGAATCTCCTCCCATGAAAGATGTCGAAAGGCATGAGTCGCACTAGATGAAATCAACATAATATGTCCTCATATGAAGTATGAGGTGGTTGACTACAATTGAAGTACTCTGATTGGAAGCTCCTGGGAATGAACTGTGTGAAGAAAGGAAAAAAAAATCGTGAAATGTGTAACCATGGTAAAGACAATCAACATCCGGAAGACTAAGAAGATTTGACTAGGATATCTCCATGAAATATATGAAGTCTATGATGGAGTCTGGAAAAGAAAGAGACTCTTGACAATATATATCTTTAGGAGATGTGTCGAGATGTATGGAGGATGTTGATGTAAACTTGTATATGTCATGATGAAAGATCATCACACAGGTAATGTTGACTTTAATGTTCATTCCTTTATTTTTGAACAAATATCTTGGTGGGTGTATGCAGGGCTGCCAAAGGAAGATTTGTTGATGTCTTCCATCATTGATGCACATGTAGTAGGATGAAAGATCCGTAAGTAAACATGGCATGAAGGAAGGCCAAATATAGACTGATGGATCACTTTCCAACGTTGACATGGCTAACTCATGGATGAAAGTGATGGATGGTTGATGCCCTATGTAGAAATCCCAAACATGAAGACTCCTAGCTAACGAAAAGAAGTTCATGACATCGTGAGGAGTTCTTCAAGAAGCTAGTTATCCCATCTTCTCCACCTGAGGAGTTGTTGTAAGTCCCTAATTAAGAGGGAGCCTAGAAAGAAGTTTCTTACTTGGAAGAAACTTGGAAATTCCTAAGCCAAGAGGGAGCTTAGGTACATTCCTTCTGCAAGAATGAGTATATTCCTTTATTGGAATAGATATGTCCTCCCTAACTGAGAGGGAGAGATCGACACATCATTTTGGTCTTCACCTGGGAAGACAGAATGGAGGATTGGGTAAGCATCTGGCATCCGATGCTCTCTTACGATGAGATAGGGCATCCAAGATAAGAGTAGTCATAGAGGACCAATATTCTTTAAGGACTAGGAAACCAAGATAAGAATAGTCCTGGTGGAACACATCCTGAGAACTCGGGTGGGGTATGTTCCAAGAGAGATAATGATTATGGTGTCTATAAATCATTGGTCTTTCCAGCATTGAGCTCAGATCTCATGGAGAGATAGAGTTGTTAGTCAAGGCCTTGCTATGTAACAATGCTAGTTGATATGATGCTATATAGATGGGTTACCAATTTGATTCTTCTTATGACAAATTCTTCAGATTGAGAATGACCAAGTACCATTATGAATACCTCCCTAGTTAAGACGGAGTGTTGAAAAGTGTAACTAGGTTTGGTCTTCATAATGACATGTAATTGTGATTTTTGTAAATAATGTAGAGAAGAAAATTAAATTATTATTGACTTGCTTCATGGGTTTCATGAGCAAGGGATTTTATTTTTAGTTGGCACACATTGAGAGCCTTTAGGATTTTTCATTAAAGTCAAAAGAGTAAATGTCATGTATGGAGGGCCCTTCTTGGGCATGTTACAAATGTATACAAGTTTATAGAATTGTCATGAAGCCCTCCAAAGACAAGCACTAGTTCTCCTCTTCAAGTCAGCCTCAAGATGAAGAAGATGACATGTGTCGGCTCACCTAATTAGAGACACAACCCTTCGTTGAGGTTATGTCAACTTATATCCATGGGCAGACCACTATATATATGAGCGTAGGATCCTCGCATTAGATACAATCATCAAGCTCAGATTTCTTTGAAAATTTCAATCACGGAAACGAGCCAAGTTCAAATGGAACTCGGAGAAGTGATGAAGGGACAACGAAGATTTGTTTGGGGTTGATCACAGTGATCAAGTTCGGATCTCTGAAATTGGGGTGACAAAACACAGAGACAAAAGTTTGGGTCTCTCTGAATTCGGATGGATAGTTACAATTAAGATCGGATATCATTCAGTCAAGAAGTTCGGACTTCTGTGAGAGAGTCTCTGTGTTATGAATAAGCCACAATGCAGTAATGGAGACCACAAATTCGGTGCTATATCACAGTCATTTGGTGACATTACAGTGATGTGTTTTTGGTGTCATCCCAAGTGTGTTTATATTTCGTTACTATGCTCAGATAGGAGATGATCTCAGTTCGTGTTGATGCTATGTCTTGGAGCTAAGAAGATCAAAGCAGAAGAAGAGTCAAGAAGAAGAAAAGAGCAAAAGACAATCAAGGGATCTAGTGTCTTGGTTTTGGAGTGGCTAATAGGTCAAGGGTCTTGGTCTTAGTATTCATCAATTGGAATCTCTATAAGAAGAATTTGTGTAGGTTTTCCTCTCAAAAAGTGAGAGGTTTTGGCCTTGGCTCATATCCTACATTCTGTGTCTCTTGTCTATTTATATTCATGCATTGGTAGTTGTTTGATGAAGAAGAACATTAATAACTTAAGTAAAGAAGATCCTAATCTAAAGTCGTAAAAAGAACTCACAAGCAGTTACTAAGGAAGAGAAATCACCTAATTATTGATGCCCTAGATTTCTCAACGAACACAAACCCTAGAAGCCTACAATGGAGACTTAGACTTAAAATTAAAATAATAAAGCATGAAACCCATGCTAATAAATAAACTTTCTTTCATACTAAAATTTATTTTTCTTTCTTTTGACAAATACATTACATCATGACTCAAATACAATTATGAAGACTGACACTAGTTACATTCTTCAACACTCCCTCTTAACTAGAGAGGTATTCATAATTACATACATACATAGCTAAATGGATGAATTCAAAATGATATGATCTATGAAGAGTCACAGCACACGCAGTGCTATAGATTAGATACTTGACCAGAGTATCCAATTGGGTGGGACTAAGTCACGTTCCAAGCTTCAATGGCTACAGGTACCAGTAGACTTTAGCACTAACACCAACCTAGGGATCTAAATATCATATCCAAGGTCAGAGCTCCAAAAGACCAATGATACCCTCCCTAATTCGGAATCTAGACATCATCACAGGCTAGCTAGATGTCCTCCCAAGCATCTTGTCGCCCCAAGAAGTTTCATCTCTCCCTATCAACTAAATCAGATATATCCACCAGTCCAAGCATGCTTCCAAGATGTTCAACTTTCTTATGGAGAGATCCTGCACAATCACAACCCCAATTAGTAATAAACTTTCTATATATAGCACAAACCTTTAGGGTCCTTAATCATTCTGATGTTGCTTAGATCATCATCATATTATTCAATCACATCTTGTCGAAAGCTTTCTTCTTTAACCTCTTTTGTTGCACCAAATTCAACCTCAACACTTCTCAACACAACCAAGTCTTTCTCTGCAACTTAACGAATCAAGAACATTCATCTGTAGAGATTCTATTCATTCTTTGATCTCATTCTTTCTTCAGGGTATTCACTATAGCTGTCACAATATGCCCTCCCTCTTAACTAGGGAGATATACCATTTCTTTATATCCAAGTTTATATTTTGTATCAGAAGCCTTTTTTTCCAGCCACACAGGGTCTTTTTTTTGTACCATATCATCTAAATAAATTCAACCTTTCAAAGCTTCATTCCTTCAGGAACATCATATTTTAATGTCATCATTATTCTTATAGCTCCCTCTTTCCATCATGCTCATCATTTTATCAATTCATGAACATCTTTGATACCTTGAGGATCTTGTACCTGCAAATCTTTCAACAAGTACAACCAAATACAAATATACAAAAACATGAAGTCAACTATATCAAAATAGGGTTATCATGTCATTATAATGGAAGCATCAAAACAATCAAGCTTTAGATATCCAAAACCTAAACCTAGTTAGGTTCACAATCAACAAAGGTTACATTTTTTATATCCAAGACTTCAACAGTTTTGCTAAGGTTTTTGCCACAAACCATAGATTTCATTATCGAGACTTAAAGCCTTAGATATCAGCAACTAAATCCAATTAGCAATCCAATCATAGCATTTTGAATATTATGCCCTAGAATTTCATGTTAAACTCTACTAGGGTTTTGTCACAAACCCTATATTTTATCAATAAAACTAAATCATGGATATCAACAATCAAGTTACCATTCTAGCAATTCATATCTAGGGTTTCATTATTACTTTCTTATATCAATCTCTTACTAAGGATTTTATCGTAAACCCTAGATACATACATTAACTTCCAAAAATAACAATTTTGATCAGGCTAGGGTTCTAATCATATGAAAGCACGTACACCTAAGGTTTCATTCCTTGGACTATTATAAGGGTTTTTTTATAAACCCTAAATCATCAAACCCTAATCATTAATAGAGAAGGATTTAGTCATATGTTCTAGACCTTTTATTAACAAACCCTAAGTAGACTAGGGTTTTATTGTTATAGACAACATACCCTAAGCATCAGAAGGCTAGGATATTATAGTGAACCCTAAGGGTTAGTGTTTCACCAAAATGAACAAATGGCACAAGATAGTATGACAAGGGTAGATTCAAACTAGTGATTAATCACCCTAACAAGAATCTTTATGATTCAAAACCCTAGACACAAAAGACTTGGTGATACAAAGAAAATTCCAAATGAAGAATACTCATACCCTTTTTGTAAGAAGAAGATCTGCAACAATTTTGTAGTCTAAGATATATCTTAAGTTATTCTTTAACAAACCTTGTAGGATATCATCTTTTCGGAAGGGCTTCCTTTGTAACATAGCTTCTTTCATGATTCAAGTCTTTCTTTGTAGTTTTCTCCATAATCCTTGTGTAATTTTGCGAGCTTTCCTACCAAAGAAATGATTATGAGTATGCAATACAAACAGATATCAATCAGTGGAGGAAATCAAACATGAAAGAGGAAACAAGAAATAGCATACTTATCCTTTTGTTAAAGTGGTGAAGGCTCCCTCTTAATCCAATCTTTTTGAGGGATACCTACAACTTATCAAAAATAATTCAAGAATTTCTAACAAGACATATTAGAGATATGAACTCTAGAAATCGAAAGAAAACTTTACAAAACCTAACACAATAGTCTATGATACAAGTAGGAGAATATGTAAGAGACTTAATAATATAAGTGTTTGACTTCAGATTCTTCAGTCTTGTTCTTCTTAGGTGGAGCTTCATCTACAAATGTAGCATGCTTCTCTTCTTACTTTTAGGATTTTCAAGACACTAATTCTTGTAGTGTCCCATCTTATGACAATGAAAGCATTCTATTTTGGATAGGTCAATCTTCTTCTTTGGTCCTTTAAACTTCTTGCTTCCTCCCTTTTTCTTCTAGTGAGCAGAATATGCATTGGATGTGATGTTCTCTTCATGTTCCTTCTTATTATTTGCTAATGAGATGTGAGCTTCTTCTTCACTGCATGCATTCCACACTTCTTCAAAAGATGGTGTTTCTTTCCAACTGCTAATACTTGATGCAAAGGCACTCCATGATTTTGGCAAACCTAGTAGTGCAACAATCACAAGCTCTTTATCTGGTATAACTTCATCAATGGCTTAGAGATCATCTCATATTCGAGAGATCCTGACAAAATAAGAAGACACAATGTCATCTTTTGTCATTTTTATTGTTCTTAGTTCATTCTTGAGACTAGCTATTTGTTCAAAGTTCTTGATGGTGAATAGTTTGGAGAGAGCTTCATACATCCCTTTTGCAGTATCTATATTGGATATGTAGGGAATTAAGTTATCCTTCACTCCAGCTACAATTAGATTCATAGCCAAGATGTTTGTTTCCTCGTACTTTTCTTTTCCTGCATCATCTGAGGGTTCCTTGACTTTTCCTAGTATAAAATCCAATATTTTGTGTTTTGCAAAGATGAGATTGATCCTCTTCTTCCATGCTCTATAGTTGGTGGCTCCTTCTACTTTGTTTTTTGTCTTCATTGCCGTTGCCATCAATTTTATAGATGTAGATTCTTCCCTTAATAAGCCTTCTTCTTATGATCTTGTCTTAAAACCTTTTATTGATCCTTCCTTCTTTCAATAGATCTTCAAGTTGCCTTTTTCCTTCTCTACCTTCACCTTAGCTCTGATATCATATTAGAAAATCAGAAAGGCAAAAAGATTTTCTTATGTTGAAAATTATTTGTGATATTCTTGTACTTTATTAACTTTCTTTATGTTCTTCTTTTATCTTCTTCTCATCAAGCAATCATCAAATGAAAAACATGTAGATCAATGACACCAAATATAGACACTCAACCAAGGCTAAAACCCCTGTGAAGGGGAAAACACATTCAAACTCTTCCACAAGTAGATTCAAATCAAATTGAAATAATCCAAGACATTAGACTAGACCAAAAGATGTTCCTCAATCCACCAAGTCAGCATTCTAGAATGATTATCCAAACTTCAGTAGTCTCTTTTAGTCAAATAGCCTCAACCCAGCGACAACACAGAATTTCGACCTTCCAGCTCCCAGAATTTTGGCCCTACTATAGATCTGAAAGTTTGGCCCTCCTATAACAACCCAGAAACTCACACGTGTGGCAGAAAAGAGAAAATTTGGCTTCTTCTTGCTTGAAAAATGTCTCATTCTCCTTCACTAGGGTTTTCTCCTTCTTTTAGGTATTTCCTCTACCTTTTCTTCCTTCTTCAATTGCAAATTGAATTTACTTGTCTTCTGCTCCAAATGAGGTCAAGTTGTTGCCTATATATAGTGGTTTTTGTCTCCCATTGAGGCTGATGTGTCCTTAAAGAGGCCAACTTGTCTTGTTTGAGGTTGACTTAGTGGAGGAGGCCTATTTGACTCAACTTTCATCACACAAATTTTTCTTTCTTGATATACAAATCCTAAGAAGGATCTATTAAATAATGAAAAGCACTAGGACTTAAGACACAAACCCTAGAGGCCTACAGTGGAGGCTTAGACTTAAAAGTAAAATAATAAAGCATGAAACCCATGCTAATAAATATTTTTTCTTTCATAATAAAATTTATTTTTTTGTCTTTTGACAAATATATAACATCATGACTCAAATACAATTATGAAGACTGACACTAGTTACATTCTTCAACGACAATAAGGTTGATAAGTGGGCAAACATGAAGACCCTAAGAGTAGAGATAGTGGAGCAACCTTCTCAATGCTAGAGGGTTGATTTCATGAAGACCTAAGATTAGTCATCCTTGGAGTAGTAGGAGTAATTGATAGAGACAATATGGTGGGTCGAAGATGCAAAAGTCTTGTGAGCAACAAAAGAGGTGGCAAAGGACCTGCGAGGTGTTCAAGGTAAATGGGCAGAAAGGGCTAAGTAGAGCACTCTTTCAGCAAGTCAAGTGTACTTTGTTCAGGGATAGATTAGTAGTCATAAGTTGACTCCAAGCCCTAGTTATTCTTGTACCAGGGCTAATTGTAAGGGCCATGATCCCCAGTACGGGAGCCCTGTGTTTGTTGGAATAAAGATTGTAATATAGCAAGTTTTGGGTTAGAAATTTTCTTGTGCACTAGATTGACTCACTTTTGTATATTTTCCATAGTGCAATGTGCTAGTGTCATGGTATTTTAGCATGTTTGTGATCGTGTCTTAGAATCAAACCTGATTTTGAAGTGTTGAGGAAAAATCAACAAAATACACTTCACATGTACATAAAAATGAAGTTACAAGTACACACCAATAATGTATCACAATTTGGTAGAAAGTAAACCTTCAAGCTTATAAAAAAACAAGGACTATCTAATGCATCCAAACCCTAGTTAAGGTATCCACCCTCCATAGAAAACCATGACCAGCAATCATGCCCTAGCAAGGTATCACTCCAAGCTACTCCTATCCACTCCAAAGACTCAACAACAAGTTATAAAATCAACAAAGAGTCCACCCTTGATCAATTGTTTCTCAAGGCTTGCCTCACACAATCTATCCAAGCAAAGTGCCCCAAGTCTCCTCTAGGGTATCTTTGCTATAAACACCAAGCCCTTTTGACACAAGGATGTTAACCCTAGCACTTCAAGTCTTCTCTAGGTTTTTCCTCTCACAAACTCTAGCACCTTCCTCCCTTGCATTAAGAGAAGAACAAAGACTCAAGACCAATTCAACTTCATGTTAAAATCTTCTAATGAACTCTTTCATATGATTACCACAACTAAATTCATTTATATAGAATAGGTGGCGAGCATATACAATGGTAATGTCCAAGAAACCTAATCTAATTCTCAACATAATGTCAAGTGAAATTCCCTCTCTCTAAGGTGTACATATGTTAGGGAAAGACTCTTCAAGTGGTTTTTTCTCTAAACATGGACTCCAAGTGCTAATCTATCCTCATCACAAGGTGCTTTGCTCTCCAAGACAAACATCCAATGCTCTAACATTCCTCCTTAACATGTGTCCTGGGTCCACAAACAACCCTAAGCAATGCACTTTCAACCCAAGCATCCTCAAGTCAACCACTCATCCTCTGGAGGTATGCCAAGTGTTAATTTTTCTTTGGGCTATATTGTTCTTTGCTTTGATAATTGCATTTCATTATTTCCATATTCAATTCACCCCATAGCATCATAACATTATTCATATCTACATCATTATTCAGCAACATATGCAACTATAAAGAAAGAATAACATCATCATCAATGCAGCGAAACATAAAGAACAATAAAAGAAAAACATTCACACATAGAGACACCAGGATGGTCGGAGACCAGGGAAAAACCCACTATGGGGAAACCCTTTCAAATTCTTCTTCTTATTAGATAGTCATTGAATGATTTAGTAAATGAGAGTACAGAAATCCATATTTTCAACCATAAACCTATCCAGCAAAAATAAACTAAACAATATCCATGAAATGAACCCAACACAGCTAATAGTCAAAACCCTGATTCAGAAGCCTATAATCAACTGTCAATGTCTATGGCCAACAAGTGAAATCTGCGATCAACTAAAAAACCAAACCCTAGTTTCCACAAACATCGAGGAAGAGTCATGCATGCAACTAGGAGCTTCCAGTCACTCCCTTGAAACTGCAAGCCTGCAACTACAATCGAATTTTTCCTTTGTCAACCTGCGGTTGAGACCCAAAACCATAAAAACATGCACGAGATTCGGACCCTATAATTTCTTCTTCGTGCAAACCAATTCTTCGCAGATGTGCCTCAGACCTATGCGAGTAAAAACCAAGAAAGAGAATAGATGAATGTCTCATGATGATGTCAAAATCAGGTTCACTTGACTTGTATTTATAGCCTTCCAAGGGTGTCCAAGATACTTTAGGGATGACCTGATCAAATATGCACATGAGGGTTTTTAATTCAAAAAATACACTTTCCCTTATCCAAATTGACCACTTCAATAGTCAAAGTTGGTCCTCTCGAAAAGAGTGTTGGAAATACTGAGAGGGGGGGTCAATCAGTATTTTTTAGCAATTAGGACTTTATTAATCTTTCTCAGAGCATTAGTTAATCTTCAGTTATTATTATTATTGTTAAGTAAGAGCAATAAACAACAATGAAAAATAGAGACAATAGGCACAAGATTTTTGGATGGAAAACCCCCTCTAGGTCAAAAACCACCAAATGCTTTTCTAATAAGTTCCTTAATCATCAGCCCAACTAAAAAGAAAGCTACAACTTCCTAGAACTCTAGAAAAGCATTCTTCTCCAACTCCCACTGGAAGGACGCCCCAACACCCTGGTTTTATCAGTAGTCAGCTAAAAGGATGCCCCAACACCCTAGTCATCCACAACTCACCCTAGCACCACCCTAGCACCCTGAAGTATTTATAGGCCCAAACCTGAAGGTGACTTCATTCACCTACCTAGCACCACCCTACCACCCTATAAAGACAAAATTAAAATAAAAGTGATTGTGGATTCTCGTACCAGAGACAATGGTCCACTTACAATGATATACAACGATTTGTTTTGGTTGATCAACAATTCAACTACCCTTGACTTAACAAACCTAGAACCCTTGAATCAACTGCAATACAAGTCCTTATCCCAAAACAATTTGTCTTCTTCAACTCTTAGGAAACAACACAAACTCTTTAAAAAAATCGGTCCTCTGAATTAGGGACAATGGCCCAATTACAATGATGTACAAAGAATGACTTTGACAAGAGACAATGACTTCTGGACATACTCTTTTCAAGATAATGAGATATGAATACTGCTGAAATGCTTCTGCTCTTTTGTCACTGCTTGCTTGTCCTTTCAGTGCTTTGTTACTTGAGTTCAATCTTTCATTGTTTTATTGCTTGTGCCTTGTTGCCTTACTTGATGTCACTGGTGGACCTTATCTTCATACAATTGTTCCATTGCAGTAGTTGAGAGCAATTGAACTATGTTAAACCTGCAATTGAAACAAGCCCATACAAAACCCAATACCAAAAAGTAAATAAACACAACCAACCCCTTAACAAAACTTACCTCTGCCTGCAAAGAGGGTTAGTGCAATAATAATTAAATTGACTATGTCAAAGACATACCTAAAATCTTCTGCCAACAACAAGAAATCAACAATGCAATAACAAGAGAAGCACAATAATACTTACTTGGATGATGGCATGGAATTCTTTTGATAATGATCAGAACTCACTCTTCTAGATGATCCTGAAATCTTCCTAGACAGACCTAAACCTTGGTCCCTTTCATGACACTATACTAGGCACGAGCAAGACCTTATACAGTCCTTAAGTGACCTACCCAAAACAACAAACCTCCACATACACCTATCCAAAAGGGATGAGACTAAGACACAAAATGTTAACACAGTGGTATAGAACTGAAGTATTTTGGAGGCTGCTTAATGAGAGGATAAAAGTGATCACCTTTTACAGCACTGTGTTTTGTACCTTAGAGAGGTCGTCCTTCACCTGAGAGTATTGCTCTTAAATCCTGTAGTAATTAAGCCTAAAACAACCCTAAAACCATAGGTTCAACAAGACCTAAAACAAACCTAAAAATGAAGCTAAGAATTATGCTACAAGCCCTAACCAACATAAAAATTGAATTTTTATAGCAGGTCCAAAATCCTAGACCTAAAAGGGTACAGAAAACACAGATCCAAATCCTTTCTTAGAGCACAAAATTTGTATTAGTTCACAGACCTTTAAGCAGCCAACAAAAATGAACGTGCATACCCTTTTGAAGCAGACGGAAACACAGTAGGTAACCTAACTTTCTTGCAGGATTGAAGATGACAATGACTGCTAAAAGATATTCGCTTTCTTGGCTGCCTTAAAAACAAACTCAAATGGAACTAACCTTTCCTTCGGATCAGACTTTATTTGCACAAAAGGTCGAAGATTACAAAGACATGTTACAAGATCAAGTGTTCATGGTATCAGCAAGATGAACCTCACTTAGACCTCTGCTTTGACAAATAGACCTGAAACAAACCTTCAATCTTAAGGAACGACACCAAATCTGCTTCAGATATCTGCGTTGATGGCCCTGTATGGTGGCCAAAATATCAGATAGTAATTTTTCTTATGCATCTAAGCACTCACATGGTAGGTATGAGAAGTCTCCTTTTATAAGCCTAGAAGGGGTTCCTTCAAAAGATAATCGTTGGAAATAGGAGGGCTTTTAAAGGATTAAGACTCAAATAAATCAAGCCTTGTGTACAAGTTAAGAAAGGACCGCAAGCCTTGTAGGTATGATAGGTCTTCTTTTACAAAACTCCTGGAGGGAGACGTTGGAGAAAAGATACCCTTAAAATAAAATTAATATTAATTAAATAATAATAACTAACCCTTAAGATTCCTATTTAATATTGTGTTAAGGATTTTTCTTAGAAATATTTTCAATTCCACTAGAAATATGAAATCAATGATTGGCTTAGTGCATATGGTCCTACCAAGGTTGTGAAGTCAATCATTGCTTTACTGCCTTTGGTTCTTTATGTTATTCAACTTATAAACAATGAGATTGTGGTGCAAATTATTGTCATATATTGACAACTGTAGGTGAATTAACGATAAGGTGTCATGTTACTACACTTTGGGGTTTTCGCCCACAAAACTGGGTCTTCAACATAAAATACAAATAGCTTTCAAATGGTAAAGAATTGTGTGGGGTACCATATATCATCGGAAAGATCTTTTCAAGGGGAATCTAACTAGATTGATTAGGAGACAAGAAACCGTGAATTTCCATGCCAAATTTTCCAACGAAGATCAGGGTAGTTCTTGGTGCTGCTTGGGTTGACATCAATGACAACAACATATCAACAAAGAGGAATCTCGTCCCATGGTTGGAATTTGTCACTGAGCTGCCAAATTAACACCAAGTGATACCAATACTCCTACAGCTAAGCATCCTCCCTCCTAGTAGCCAACACTCCTCCAAGGTTGATCCAAAACCAAGACAAGCAATCATCCTCCTCAACACACACGCCATTTAGAAGATAGCAATGCCACATCAGATAACTACCTCCTCAAGGAATGTGCCACATCTAGCACCAAGTCCAAGGTCAAGCAACCACCTATAAAAAGATCTGTTATTGCCATCAACAAAAAGCTCTAAGATAAAACCAAGTGGTTAAGGTTTCACCATGCACCACGCATCACATGCAGGCATCCTAGCATGGCTTAAACACTTTGAAAGTAATCCAAAAGCTAACATCTAGCTCTAAGCCTCTTATACTCAAGTTGGCATACTAAAAGCACTTCCTACAAATTTGAGATGCTTGGTTGCTGATACAAACTATCCTAGGCATCATTGTTGACATGGCCATAGGCTTCCTATTATCTAGCCCAAAGTAGGTTCACACCAACTACAAGTTTAGGTAGATCACCATATCCCTTAGAAGAGCAAGATCTATCAGGCATTACTCTTTGCAAGAGGTGGAGATCAATAAGCATTTCATTTATATATGTTCAACTTATTTCATTTAAATACCTTCAGTGACAGTTTCATGTAATGTTTCATTATGCTCAGCACTGGAAAAACTCTCATTAATTTTATGTTCAATTTCTTTTGCTCCACATGTTCAATATTATTTCTTATCATTTTGATTTCATCAATGATTTGGGGATAATTGTGAGGGACAAACATATTAGAAAAACAATAATAAATTATACATAGCTTGCACACCTCACTTTTAAAATTACCTGGAAATATAACCATACAAATCTCTAGCCTCTAAACATACTACAATCTAGGGCATCGTTAAGCGTGATCAACTCAAGATTCAAAAAGGTGTAGCTTGAATTTTTACTCCAATTATGTAGTTATCCAACCTATCATACTCAAGATTCTGAAGATATTATAATTTCAAACATGGAGGAATTTGCTACCATTGGAATGTTTGCTTGTGAATATGCTCTCAAGGATCAAAAGGATGGAAAGAAAATTAGAACCATTGAACTATCAAGTTTTAAAAATAGAAACACAAACACAAATGGAGATAGGTGTAACAGAAACTATAATCAACTATTGACAACATATGCATGTTAGAAAATAGCTCACCTTCAAAGATATTATTTATCTTCTAACCTCCTTAGCATTGCCTCTGCAAAGCATTTTTGTCTGCATAGATTTTAAAAAGTACTATTAGAACCATAAATATGTACACAATAGATGCACATTCCATATGTAAAATCCAGAACCCCACACATGCAAACTGAACTACAAAATAAAACAATATAGAATAATCCAATCAAACAGATAACGAGCATTCCATGGGTGGATGATGACACTGTGTTATTTGGCTAAAATGATAAAAATTACAACAGATCTTTAATGTTTATCATGCACATTCTCACAAATCTTTAACCAAAGAGCACGCCAAACAATATAAAATCATGAGACATTTCCACAACCATTCTCAAGTTATAGCACGTATTACAAGCAATTCTATACATTGGTTTGAGCACTAAAGCATCAGGAATCTGAATATCTCCCACTTGGTGAAGAAGCGTTCTTCAAGTTCATATTGATCTTGGTTCTTAATCAACTACAACTACAAAGTCTTAGTTCTCCATCTATCCCTAGACACCACCACATTATTTGGACTTCGCTGATGACAATCAGCAGGTAGAAAATGTTTCCAAATTTTATTTTTTTAGGGGGGGGGGGGGGGGGGGGGGGGGGGGGGTCTCCGGGTCTATGATAATTATTACTTATTTATTCAGTAAAAAATTTATTTTTATATCTATTGCATTGCCTTCCCCTTAAGAATTTCCTTGTTCTCGAAGCATATTTATGTAGAGGCTTGATGTCATTTTCCATGATTTGTAATGTATTCGCACCATTCTATTCTTGAAGCTATCGTAGTTGATAATACAAGACAATATGAACCTCTAAGTGCTGAGAAAAATTGTTGAATTGTAAAAGGATCTAACCATCTGAATTCAATCATTTGTGGAATGTTGCACTTCCGAGATGAATTGTTATCATGAGACATTATGATACAGGTGTCAATATTCTTCAGCAGATAGGTTAATTGTTCCCATTCTGAATGATGATGATACACTAACTGGTTAAGATATTTGCTTTTACGATGCAGATGTCAATAAGGAATTCTTGTAACATAATTTTTTCTTATCATGCTTGTAGTGTTCTCTTGGTTTACTTTCGGAATATGATTTTTTTAAGCACTGATGTTGCTTGGTTGGTCACTGAATCTTCAATTGGAATTTCCATCAATTGTACAACAACATTTCAGTATGTCTTCAATACAACTGGGTTGTCATCTTCTTCAATCACAATATTAATTGGATCTATATTTGTTCCTTTTTCCTCAACTAAGATTCTTTGACTTGACGACTTTGATGCTTCCCCCTAGATAAGTTGTTTTAACTTGTCTTCCAACGACTTCTTACCACTCTTAAGTTCCTAATCTATGTGATCAAGTTCTAACAATGATTCTTGAGGCAAAAAGTTTCTTTGTTTTATCTACAATAATCTTTTCATTTTCCTAAAGCATCTTTCACATTGATCTTTGATTTTCTTGAAGGATTACCTTTAATGTTCAAAATTTTTGTTTTCCCACCCCGGTTTTCAGTTTCTCCTTATTTCTCCCATGTAGTTAAATTCCCTTTTCCATAAACATACATTCAACAAGCTAAAAAAAATAAATTTGCTGAAAACACAAATTCTGGAAATTTTACAGAATGCTGGAAATTGCAGAAATAAAAATCAGCAGTAATAAATAGCCATTAAAACACATTAAAACACTAATATTTTTGGTCAACGCGACTCTGGAAAAACCCCCTACAACTCTTGGGAAAAACCAGTTTGAGAGCTCTTCTTTATTTCTGAAAAAAGTCTTTTTACAGCAAGAAAATATTCAGCAAAAATCAGCAATCAAACTTTTACAACTTATCTCAGCCTTGTTGAAAAACTGCCCTGCTGAAACTTCGTT
Organism: Pinus taeda; assembly: GCA_000404065.3. Lineage (NCBI taxonomy): Eukaryota > Viridiplantae > Streptophyta > Pinopsida > Pinales > Pinaceae > Pinus > Pinus taeda. The sequence continues at coordinate 163,679 of APFE030712859.1, forward strand.
GTTGTTACTCCGCTGCTGAAACTCCGCTGCTGATACTCCGCAGCTCACTGTCCAGAAATCTCCCTTGCTCTCTTGCTCTCCTTCTCTCAATCTGCTCATGAAAGAATTGAATCGAATGTGATTTTTCCTCTTTTTCCTCCCTTAATATAACTCCAAGTGACTTTTGGGTGATCCAAGTGACTTTTGGGTGATCTCTAAATCCAATGGCTGAAATAGATTTAGATCAATGGCTGAGATTAATGCACATTTAAATCTCACTTTCTATTTTTTAATTCACCCACTTTAATAAAGACCCACTTAGTCATTTATTTCCAAAGTCACTTTTCCTTTTTAATTTTTCATTGACTTTATAAAAGTCACTTTAAAATTAGACTTAGTAACTTTATCACTTAAAGTCACTTTTAAATTAGATTTTAACTTTATAAAAATTATAAAGTCACTTTAGGAGAAAAATTAAAATCTTTTTGGACACTTTTCCCTAGGCCAAAGATCAAAGCCTAAGGGAACCACCTGTCCTCCGGTACCAAATTTCAACACTCCCTCTTACCGAGGAAGGTGTTCCTCACCACACCCATCTTGTCTCTGAAGTAAACATGCTTGCCCCGTGGTAAGGCTTTGGTAAGAATGTTTGCTACCTGCTCATCAGTGGAAATATACTCAAGCTTCACAGCTCCCTTCTGAACATAGTCTCTGATGAAATGATATCTGATCCTGATATGCTTTGACCTGTCATGAAATACTGGATTTTCCGTGAGTTTAATGCAACTCTGATTATCACAGTAAA
>APFE030712859.1:164482-222192 GCA_000404065.3 Pinus taeda
AGCCTAAGGGAACCACCTGTCCTCCGGTACCAAATTTCAACATTTAAGATATATTTTAGTGCCCGACACTTTATTAACCTAGCAGATTACAAATCTCCTGAATAAAAGCACACCTAGGTTCTTAACATGAACATTCGACAGAAGAAAAATACAAGGAATCTCAATATGTGACACATACAGATTCTACCAAATCAAATCAGTTCTTCACTGACTTAATAATCTAAACCTACTCAGGCACTTGTCCTAGGATAATGGCCCAACTAAGAAATTTACAATTACAACATACCCCAGATTTGATCTAGTTGATCAGGCCTTGGATCTGTTCTTGATATCCTTGGCTGATCTGGATATCCTATGTTGCACTTGTAGACCTTCCTCGAACCCAACATGCTAGAATAGAAATCCTGCACTAACCACTAAGGCGTCTCTCTCATTGTCTTGTGTTACTGTATGGCATGTCTTTCTCCTGCCTTTAGCCTTGTTTTTAAAACTTTACATTGAGCTAAATTCTTAACCCTAATCTCCAAAGTGATTGAAGGTCGAGATTAAATCTTGCCTCACTTAAGATCAATAGATGAGATTAAGGCACAATCACTAAAGTAAATGCTTTGCTTTCCTAAGTTTATTTAGCTCAATAGCCAATAAATTAATTATGTGTTTTTCTTAAGTTAGATTTAGGCTAAGTTACAGTAGCAACTTACCCATAATTGACCAAGTGTCTTGAGGAGACTTTGGGAAAAATTTGCACACCTAGACACTTAGGTTTGTGTAGAAGTACCTGCCCAAGCTACAAACATCAACAATAGGGAAAAGTCAAAAACTTTTTTTTGTTGACTTTAAGATGAAGGTAGCTAGTGTTTTAAACCACCATAAACCGAGAATTATGTCAATTGGTTTTTTACACAGTTGTAGCACTGAATCAAGATATACATTCATAATCATCAATTTTCATTGGCAAGTTGACTTGCAAAAATATCTTCCATTTCACTTATATTTGGCTTTGGAATTGACAATACATTTTCCAATCAATATTAATGTAATTTTCTATTTCATTCACATTGATAACAATATTAATCCTATTGATTTGGGGTAACATTGGCTGTTCTCTAGCCTTGAAAATTGGTGGAGAGGCTAAAGCACATGAGACCTCCAAGACCCAGAAATGGTTTGGACAAGATTGTATCCAGTTTGGGAGATATTAAAATAATTAATATTTTTAATGGAGTTCCTAAGTCTAAACTTAGGAAAAATAAAATATTAATGGGTATTAATATAAAATTGGGTTAGAAGGTTCCAAAAGTCATGGAACAAGCCAAATCTAATCTTAGCCATAATTAGAGATTTAATCTCGGTCATTGAAGAACCAACAGAAAAAGTATAAGAGGAGGCTTGAGGGTCAGTTGGAGAATACACCAGAGTGATCAGTGATTCGATTTGCTAGAGGGGGGTTGCTAAGCAAAGTTGAATCAGTGATCAGCAGCAAGGGGCGATGAGTACTGGACAGATAGGCAAAGATAGTGTCGAGACACCAGTGCAAAGGCAGAGAGCGAGAAGCAACAGCCAGAGCATGCCACGCAAAGCCCAAAAGAGACAGCGCAGAGGCCAGAGAGCCTGCGTCATCCACACAGAGGCCAGTAGGAGTGATGTCGAGGGTCCCAGAGGCGGCGCAGTGCCTCAGAGAGCTAACGCAAAGGGTCCTATGGCTGACGCAGAGGGACCTAGGGCTGACGCAGAGCAGCAAGAGGCTGACGTAGTGCTTCAAAGTTGCTGGAGAGGGTTCCGTGGGACATGTTTTTTGAATACCTGCTTACTGCCAGTTATTTTTCTTTGTCAGGTGAGCCAGTTTGGCACCCAGTTATACTCAAGGAAATACTACATAATAATAAACCCTCAAAATAGTTGCACCAGTTTTCTCGCATTGGGTTTTTTCGGGACATTTGTCCAAAAATAATGGTGTCACTTGTGAGCAAAATACGCATTGTATGTGATGTTCTCTTCATGTTCTCTTCAACTAATGATCTGTAGATGTTGATACTATATTGTGTTTATTTCGTTATTTATATGTTTCAAATAACTTGTTCGAATATAACAAGTAGAAGAAATAAACCAAAAGAATACAGATTAAATTTCTAACGGATAGACTTAGAAATTTCAACATGGTATCAGAGCGTGGTTGCAGATCACAGGAAAGTTGAAGCATCAGCTAAGCAAAGCATTTGCAGCAGAATCAGTTGTCCCAAGTGACAGAAGTTGATCCTTGCAAAAGCGACAAAAGAAGGGTTGACGCAGAGGGATTGTGTCATTAGTTCGGGCTAGAGAGAGGCTAGCACAGAGGCTAAGGAGGGTAGAGAGAGGCTCACATAGAGCCACGAAGAGACCAGGAGGGTTGACACAGTTGGCTGAGGGATTTGTTTTGCTAGTGTTGGAATTGTGCAGAGCCTAGAGGCTCAGTCCTTCAGTTGTTGGGGCATAGGAAGCTATGGGCAGTTTCTGGGAGCAAAGTTGGTGGGGTACTATGGTCAGAACAGTATCTAACAAGGCAAAACCAAGGTAGAGGGAGTTGCTACCAAAGCGGATTTCTAGCCAAGGAATCCGGATTAGTGTTGTGGGTGCACAGACGATCGGAGAGGGGCGACTTAACGATTGGCAGAAGGATTTCCAGGAGGGAAATCCGGACTTAGAGGGAGTCCAGCAAAACACTTCCAGGTGGGAAGTAGAGAGACTCAGAGGGAGTCGAAAGGAGAACTTCCAGAGGGAAGTAGAGAGACTCGGAGGAGTGGACAAAAGAGCAAAGAGATGGTCGTGAATGGACTGAGAGATTAAGACAGGCTGGACGGGGTGTCCAACTTTCTGGTCTGGAAGGCCAGGATTCTGTCCATTCTAGATAGATCGATGCATCAAGGCCTTCGCCTTGAGAACAATAGTGATCCCAGTTGACTCAGCTGAAAATGAAAAGTTCGAGGAGGCAATGGCTAGGGTGAAGTGCATCATCCTTGATAGGGTCAAGGATCATGTGGTCCAACATATTGCCGAGAAGGAGACGACAAAGGAAATGTAGGACGCCCTGAAGAAATTGTACCAGCATACTTTTGTGCAGAGGAAGATGTTACTTGAGAGTCAATTGCGATCATACCAGATGCAGAAGGGGGAACAGATAGATCACTTCCTCGATCGGTTGAAGGAGATCCAAGACCAACTAACTTCCATAGGGGCCACACCGGATGAGGAGATGTTGGTGAGGACTGCACTTAACGCAGTCTCCGGGGAGTGGAAGACATTTATCCAGAGCATACTCGGCAAGGCAGATCTTCCAGATTGGGAAGAATTGTGGGCAGCTCTTCCCCAAGAGGAGATCACGCAGTTGAGCAAGATGGGAAATAGCATAAAGGAGTTTGGATCAAGAAGGAAGTGGAAGAGGATGTAACTCTATCATCTGCGAGAAAGCAAGAGAAGAAGAAGAAGAAGGACCTCTCCAAGGTCAAGTGCTTCCACTATGGGGAACTGAGTCATTATGTGAACCAGTGTCTACGAAAGAAGAACAAGGGAGAGACGTCTGACTCTAAGGCAACGCCAACAAAGACAAAGAAGGAGGTCGAGGAGGATGACAATTGTGCCATGAGTGCTCATGTACCTCTAGAGAAGAGGTGGGGAGACATCGAGTTGTAGTCAGGAGGACTAAAAGCGATGAGGGGCAGGATCCTTGAGGTACCCAACCTCTTGGATTATACCTTGCTACGGGAGCCCCGAAGAGAAAGTAGCAGGACTGGCGAATGTCGGTAGAAATGGGTGAGAATGAAGCGGCATAGAGTGCTACAATGCATGAGTCCCTGGACAGCACGAGGCTAGCAAGCTACAACAATGCGAGAGGCATGGAGAGTGTTGCAACAATGCACGATGGCAGAAAGAGGTTTGCAATGATGTGAGATGCAGGGAGTTGTTGCAACAGCACAGAGGTCAGTAGAGGGAGCACTTGTTAACGGTAGAGGAAGCTTCAGCATCAAGAGTGTTTCTAGCCTGACAGGGATGTCAATAGTTGGGTCGATCAATTACTTACTTCTCAGTCACTGAGTTGCAGTGCAGTAGCAGTTAGCAGTAGCACGATGCAGCATGATGCGAGGGGATTGCAGTGCAGATGCAGTGTTGGGAGAAAGGACCAGTAGCAGCACAAATGCAGAGGGAGTTGTCATATGGATGCAGCAGTGGCAGTGGCAGAGCCATGGGAAGCAGTACAGGATGTTGCAGTGCAAAGGATGTTGGGCGGGGAGGCCTAGCATTAGCACATGTAACAGTGTTGTATAATCAGAGTGATGTTCAGTGTGGAGTATTACTAGAGCATAGTCCTCGCTAAGAGGGAGTGTTGATTTCGGTTAACATCAGATGTGCTCTAGCCATGAAAATTAGTGGAGAGGCTAAAGCACATGAGATCTCCAAGACGCAGAAATGGTTTGGACAGATTGTACCCGGTTTGGGAGATATTAAAATAATTAATATTTTTAAAAGTCTAAACTTAGGAAAAATAAAATATTAATAGGTATTAATATAAAACTGGGTTAGAAGGTTCCAAAAGTCATGGATCAAGCCAAATCTAATCTTAGCCGTTGATTAGAGATTTAATCTCAATTGTTGAAGGACCAATAAGAAAAGTATAAGAGGAGGCTTGAGGGTCAGTTGGAGGATACACCAAAGTGATCAGTCATTCGATTTGCTAGAGCGAGGTTGCTAAGCAAAGTCGAGTTAGTGATCAGCAACGAGGGGTAGTGAGTATTGGACAAAGAGGCAAAGATAGTGCCGAGAAACTAGCGCAGAGGAAGAGAGAGAGAAGCAGCAACCAGAGCAGGCCATGCAGAACCCAAAAGAGGCAGCGTAGAGCCCAGAGGACCTGCGTCATCCACGCAGAGGTCAATAGAGGTGACGCAAAGGGTCCCAAAGGCTGCGCAGTGCCTCAAAGGGTTGACACAGAGGATCCTAGGGCTAACGCAGAGTAGCAGGAGGCTGAAGCAATGCTATAGAGTTGCTGGAGAGGATTTCATGGGACATGTTTTCTGAATACCTGTTTCCAAATAGACAGGTATTATTGCCAATTATTTTCTCTGTCAGGTGAGCTAGTTTAGCACTGAGTTTTACTCAAGAAAATACTACATAATAATAAACCCTTAGAATAGTTGCACCGGTTTTCCCGCATTGGGTTTTTCCGGGGACATTTGTCCAAAAATAACAGTGTCACTTGTGTGTTTGTTTTCTTTCAGCTGATGATCTGTAGATGTTGAGACTGTATTGTGTTTACTTCGTTATTTATATGTTTTAAATAACTTGTTCGAATTTAACAAGTAGAAGAAACAAACCAGAAGAATACAGATTAAATTTCTAACATATAGACTTAGAAATTTCATATAGACTTAGAAATTTCAACAAATCCCTTTCACTTGAATACTCCCCTTTAGAGTAAATAATCCACAACATATAGTTGTGCAACCTTCATAGGAGAATATTTCTTCTTTCATTCAAAATATCTCCTTTTTTGCAATAATTATAATAGGCTTCAATACTGGTGTTTTTCCTCTTTTATAAAAAAATATAATTCCACTGGAATATACATGTATATATATTTCTTAATAATCCTTACATCTTCTATGAAATAACCCTCTTTACTTCTTTAAGTACCCTTTTAAAAAACTTTTTTTTTGTGATTTTATAAAATCCTATCTAAATATATATAACAATTTTACTTCATAAATACCCTTTTGATCTATTTATTTTTAGTTTTAGTTTTAGTTTTATACTTCCAATTGAACTTTGTGAAGCCTTTTTCACTAACAATTACTAGATGTAAGAGGTAGTTGTGCAACTAGTACCATATAGAAATGTCGGTATAATGAGTAACTCTTAAGCAATGAGCATGGGTCAAGATGAAATTCAACCGTGTAATTTGTTGATAGAATAGAGGCTTAAGTGTATGGACAGTGTACAATGGTGACAGAATAAAATCTTGAGCATACTAATTGCCATGCCCCTTCTCAAATACATTTGTAACAAGGTGTTGCTACACAATTTTGGCTAAGGAAGAGAACCCAACTGTTAATTTTAAGTATGTTCTATGCTAGAGCAATTTATTTCAATTTCTTTTCCACATTAGTAATCACGTCAGCATAAAGTAAACTGCAGATAGAACATAAATATAAATCGCAAAAGACAAGCCAAGGCAACAGGACACAAGATGTGGTGCTAGCCAGGGACAAACACCAATGTGGGGAAACCCTTGATCAATTCTTCTTTTATGTTCTTCAAAGTTCAACAGAGAAAGTGAAAAGGATAGTACAATTACAACAAAAGTCAACCCTTTAACTTATCTAGATCTAGCATAGATCATTTTGTATAACAATGAGATCAGTTGAAGACATTCTCCTACAACTGATTCTCCAAGGTGACTCCTTCACCTATCATCGTGCCGCATCTGATTCTCTTGATGTACCACTGCATACTGCACCATGCTGCACTAATCATGATTATCATCATGTTGCCCATGTCCATTATCTTATCCATCATCATGTTGCCCTTCATGATCTCATACATCACTGTGCTAGATGACAGCATATATGTCATCAAGATCATTGCATATGTTATGCTTTCTGTGACAAAGACAGACCCGTATAGTTATCCCCAAGATGTATTACTATGACCCTTCTCCTCACACCATGTCTAGACAGAGGTAGTGATCATCAATTAGTTGACCGAGACCTGATTGTCCTCATTACAATTGCAGTTTGTCATGACTGTGGCACCCTTATATTGACTGCGGCTTTCACCCTTTACTGTGGCTTCCTTAACTGCATGAACATATCTCCAAGTGTCCCTTATACCAACGTATAAGTGTCTCTACAACTGTGTTATATATTACAGCGTGTATATCATTGACAACGTGTATATATCATGTTGCGTTCTTGTTGCGTTGTATTGCATGTATGTATCATGGCCTATATATATCTTGCTACATTGATTAGCAGTCTATTTCAGCATCCATTTCAACGTATATACATATCTCTTTTACAGTGGGTAGGGTTTCTTCATTTGCCTGCGTATGTATGTCATGGCCTGCATTTAAATGTCTTCGTATATATCCTTATCATGAACTATGAACAGCATAATATGTCCAACATATAAACACCATATCACTTCCATTATGAACTGCGTATATGAACAACATATCACATCCAGCATATTTGAACAGCAGATTAAGGCATTCATTGACTGCGTTTTAATATTACAGTGGCTACATTCATATTACGTATGTTGCCAGATCTGAATACGTCGATTGCTGCGTGCCATGACTGCGTAGTTACCAAGAACTACGTAGCTACCATGACTGCGTATTTACCATATGTAACTACGGGTTATATATGACTGTGTTTCATATAGCTGCAGGTTCTATATATGACTGTCGTTGTTCCTTTTATGACAATGGATTAGGGTAATAGATGGGGCATCACGTTGACTGTAATTCATCACAGCATTTAGGGCTTCACGTGCCTGGGATCTTCTCCCCTCATCTGCATCTAGACTTCTTCATCACCATTGCTCCTGCGTTTTAAATCTAGGGCATCATTTGTACATAGGCCAGTGTATCCTCTATGTGTTTTTCCTTCTCCAAAACCCCAAGATGTGGAGAGGAGATCACACATCTGAAATGACTTCAAATCCTCTTCTATTTATACCAAAAACGTATATGTTGAATAGACATGATGTTTGGGCTTCTCGAGCCTACACAAGTTGCTGGTTGGCCTGATAATAATTTCATAATCAAAATAAATTCATATCTCCATAAATACTTATCGGAACCGGATGATCTTTAGATCAATCCTGCACCTCTCGACGAGAGGGATCCAATAAAAATATCAGCTGCCATAAATAAGTTGACCCACATGGAGTTTGGCCCTAGTTGCCAATATTAACACCAACATTTTCGACTTAGGGACTTAGGAGGAAATTCGACTTTATTTGGTTGTTAGTGGAATGTGGGGGCCACCCACATGTGAATTCGAACTGGGCCATTCGAATGGCTTGGAGGGAAGTCGAATAGCTGGATGGAGGGACCCACATGAGGCAAGAAAGGCCCAAGGAGTTAAAAGGAGGACAAAGCTCTCATTTGAATTCATTCTTACACCTTGCAATCAAAATTACTTGACTATTTGCTCTACTATTTAGCTGAGTCAACCAGTTGTTTAGCCACAAATCTCACAAGTGGGAGATTCAACCTTTCCTTCGGGGGACCTTCCATGCCCACTCTAGGGAGGCAGTTCCATAGTCATTTCAGGAGATCTGGGAGTGTGTTACAACACTACCATTTAGCCACAAATAGGGAGTGTGTTACAACACTACCATTCAGCCACAAACAGGAAGTGTGTGTTTCTAGCTAGCTAGAGAATACGCAGGAGGAGTTGGGGCTATCAATGATCAACCATTTGTCGAGATAGTTAGAGGATTGGGAGAGCAGTAGTAGGCCAACATTTCTTGTGAGTTTGGGAGCCAGCATCACAGCAGTTCAAATCATTGGGCTTGGGGACAGCGCAGAGGGCCAATCCAGCATTTTCATGGAGCTGAGGATCAGGTGCCATAGGTCGAAAGCCCATCTAGGAAGTCAGGGGATTGATAGTAGGGGTCAGCCCAGCACTTTGGGACCATTTTCGAGAGGATTTACAAGCAGATTCCAGCAGGCCGAGTTTTGCAATTGCGGCTGAAATTGGGCTCCAAAGGGGGTCGAATTTCAGAAGTCTAAACCAGACAAATTCCTTCGTGGGTTTTTCTGGGTTTAGGCTAAGGAGTCTGGGGTTAAAATAAAATAAATTTTTGGGCATAGGAGGTGGACTTTTCAGCCATTTGAACCTAGCAGAAAGGCAATGTTCTGGGCAGCGCAGTGCAGGGTGGTGCAACAGTTGGAGCAGTCATCAGATCAGCGATTTTCTCACCTGAGTTTGGTCATCCTTGTCCATTGAGACATTCCCAAATGCACCATTCTATTATCCATTGTATTTTGCCCTCAAAGAAGTAATAAAATGGCTCAGAAATTCCATATCTGCAGCATTTCCATTGGTGTTTAATGTGTATTTCGTTTTTATATTTTGCTGCACAGATTATTTGCTTTATATCACTTGTATTCCTATTTAGGAACATTACACTAATAGTGAATGTAAATAACAAGCAATAATGGTGGTACAGTGTGAAGTATGGATGATAGCGGATGGTGATAGTGAATGTACCATTGAAGTTTGTAGCTACGGTTGATTCTCATATTATATATTTATCATTGATGTGATGAAAAGCATGATCTTCATGCTCAAAATTATTTTTATTTATTAAAAATCAGACTTAAATTTATTTGAAGCCCCAAGTGTCCAAGTCGACCTGCCCAAGAGTTGTGTCCCTTCGCATGGACAAGCAACTATAATTGGCATGTTCGCTCTCCTCAAAAATAACTTATCATTGATGTGATGAAAAGCATGATCTTCATGCTCAAAATTATTTTTATTTATTAAAAATCAGACTTAAATTTATTTGAAGCCCCAAGTGTCCAAGTCGACCTGCCCAAGAGTTGTGTCCCTTCGCATGGACAAGCAACTATAATTGGCATGTTCGCTCTCCTCAAAAATAACTTTGAAGACACACAAGAACAATTCATCTAAGTATAGGAAAGAAAGATCTAGGCATCTGTATCCAGGAAAAGCAGCAGATCAAAAACATTTGGAAATACTTGTGAATAGTTTGAACCTATGATACTCTGGGAATCTGTGTTTAGAAATGTAACTAGTATCGGTCTTCATAATTGTACTTGGGTCATGATGTAATATATTTGTCAAAAGAAAAAGAAAACAAATATTGTAAAAGAAAATTATTTATAAGCATGGGTTTCATGCTCATTTTATTTTTCTTTAGGTCTAAGCACACATTGTGTGCTTCTAGGGTTTGAGTCATGAGTCATTGTCAATGTCATTATGTTCTTGACCCTTACTGGGCTTGTGCGTATCAAAGAAACAAATTTATTTTGTTGTAAATTGGGCATGTATACATCCTCCATTAAGTTGGCATGCCCATCCTTCATGTCGGCCTGGATGAATAGATTCGACCTTATTGGGAGACTACATATAGATAGTTCATTCAACCTAATGTGATATATCCTCAAGTATTCGATCTGCAATTCATAAGAAGATGTGAAGGTGAACAAAAAAGGTGTGGAAGGGTTGCAACAAGAAAGGAAATACTAGCGAAGAAAGGAGGCATCCAAGCGAAGTTGAAGAAGCTCTCTCTTGTATTTTTCGCTCACATGCGAATTACAGGACTAATTAGGGATACAATAGGTCCTAAATATTGCAAGACGAAATTCAGAAGTGCAGAGAGGGTCGAGACCTTGGTTGACAAGTATTTTGGAGAATTTACTTGTGTTGACTTTTGAGGAGTTGACTAAAATTTGGTTGGTATTCTTGGGAGGCTGACTTGATGGATTGGAGGTCTTTGTATTGGTTAAGGATTTTTGGTTGTTGTTGATTTGGGGTGGCATTGAATGTGCTCTAGCAATGAAAATTGGTGGAGAGGCTAAAGCACATGAGATCTCCAATACCCAGAAAGGGTTTGGGCAGATTCTAAACAGTTTGGGAGATATTAAAATAATTAATATTTTTAATGGAGTCCCTAAGTTTAGGAGTCTAAACTTAGGGAAGATAAAATATTAATGTGAATTAATATAAAACTGTGTTAGAATGGTCCAAAAGTCATGGATCAAGCCAGATCTAATCTTAGTCGTTGATTAGGGACTTAATCTTAGTCGTTGATTTGTCAACGAGAAAAGTATAAGAGGAGGCTTGAGGGTCACTTGGAGAACACAATGAGGGAGACCAGTCAGTTCAATTTCTGGAGCGGGGTTAGCTAAGGAATTGGAACTAGTGGTCTAGTGAGCAGTCAGGAGGTAGCAAGTACGGAACAGAGAGACAAGATCAACAACTGGACACCAGCGCTGAGGCAAGATAGGCAGACGCAAGGCATTTCAGGCAAACGCAAAGGCAGCAGGAGACTGTGCAATCACTAGTTGGGCCTGCGTGGGTGACGCAGAGAGGCCCAAGGCTGATGCAAAGTGTCTGGGAGCCATGCAGAGGTTAGCCAAGCTGACGCTGGGACTGGGAGAGGTGCTCGAGAAATTTTCTCTCTGTGGGTAAGCTAGTTTGGTACCCTGTTGTACTAAAGAATTGTTGAATAATAAAATCCTCCCTTGTTGCACTAGTCTTCCCACATTGGGTTTTTCTGGGGACTGTTGTCCAAAATAACCGTGTCAATGTGTTCATTCTTGTGCATGTTTGTTTCTGTATTACGGTGTGATATTTGCAACAGGATTTATTTTAATGTTTATTGAAGGAATTTCATAAATAACTTATTGAAGAATAAGTAGGAAAAGTAAATTAGTTGTTGCAGTGATAGAATTTTCACATGGTATCAGAGCGAGTAAGAAGACACAGGAAGGGAAAATTAGTTATGGGTCGAGACCACAATGCAGAGACATCCACGTCAAGGGACTCGCACAGATTTTCAGAAAATTGCACAAGAGAAAGAGACTTTGATTTCTCTATGTTGGCTTCCAGGCTAGAAGAAGAAGTGGCTTGTATGACTAGTTCTGCATCATCGGAAGTGTGGTATATAAACAGTGGAGCCTCGAGGCATATGATGGGAATCAACGAATGTTTCTCAGAATATCGAGAAGAGAAGATGAACTTTCAGATCACCATGGGGAACAAGTTAAGGTGTACTCTAGTAGGGAAGGGTACCATAGTTTTTCAAACAGAATCGAGAGAACGGTTTTGTGCTACAAATGTGCTGCATGTACCAGGATTGGGGATTAACTTACATTCCATGTCACAACTTCAAGGCAAGGGCTATGATGTCTACTTCATCAAGGAGAAGGTATACGTCAAACACCCGAGCTGGAAAAAGAAAGTGCAAATCGGGATCAAAAGTAATAGGTTGTATAGATTACAATTAGAATCACCAATGGCACTAATAGGCAGTGATGGAGACAAAGACTTGAATGAACTATGGCACAGAAGAATGGGACATTTGCACCATGGAGCGTTGAGAATTCTCAGGAGCACTGTAAGAGGATTTCCGGATCTAAGTACGAAACGAAATGATCTATGCCGAGGATGCTCTCTAGGAAAGTATGCCAAGGCAGCATTTCCTTGGAGAAAACACAGGGCCAAGGTTGTATTAGGATTGATACACTCAAATATCTGCGGACCTATGCCCATCAAAGCTCTCAGTGGTGCCGAGTATTTCCTTACCTTCAATGATGACCACTCAAGGAAAATTTGGATTTATTTTCTGAAAACCAAGGATGAGGTTTTCTGTCGATTCAAGGAGTTCAAGGCTCTGGTGGAGAATCTGACTGGGAAGAAAATAAAAGTTTTGCACACAGATAATGGTGGAGAGTATGTCGATAAGGACTTCACTGATTTTTGCGCTAAGGAGGGCATCAGAAGAGAGTGGACAGCTCCCTACAATCCGGAGCAAAATGGAGTAGCAGAAAGAAAGAACAGGACTATTGTAGAAGCAACTAGGGCCATGATGTATGATCAAGATATGCCAAAATTCCTGTGGGCAGAAGCATGCAACACAACATCTTATGTTCACAACAGGACTCCTCATCGGGCATTGGGCAAGATTACTCCAAAGAAAGCTTTCACAGGGAAGACACTTAAAGTTAGTCATTTCAAGATATTTGGGAGTTTAGCATATTGCCGCATACCCGAAGAAAAGAGGAAGAAGCTAGATCAAACTGTGGAAAAGGGATATCTGGTGGGATAGAGCGAGAATGCTAAGGCATACAGAATCTATCTTCCAAGGAGCAGGACAGTAGTAGTTCGACGAGATGTAAAGTTCATGGAGGATAAGGCTTTCAGAAAATCTCGTGAGATGCCTTCCAAGGAGTAGTCGAAAGAGGAGCCGCTAGTTAAGCCTCTTCAACCAACGGAAGTAAACAATTCTTCCTCGAGTCATGAAGATTCTCAAGATGAGGAGGAGCTAACAAAAGCACCTGCTGGCAGAGGAAGAACTAGCAAGTAACTTCGTCAAATTCTGTGAGATGCAGAGGACTTCATCGATGTGCCAAGAAACAATAAGAGGGAGCAAAAACAGCCAGATAGATATCGGGCATTAATAGCTCAGGATGGAGAGCCTACCAATTTCAAGAAGGTAGCTCAACATCAAGTTTGGCTAGACGCGATGGTAGAGGAGTACAACTCCATAATGGTGAACGATGTCTAGGAGGTGGTGCCAAGGCCTCAAGACAAATCAGTGGTAGGTTCAAGATGGATCTACGAGATTAAATACGCTACAGACAACAGTGTTGAGAAATACAAGGACAGGTTTGTGGCTAAGGGGTATGCTCAAAAGGAAGGAATTGACTACGAGGAGACCTTCGCCCCGGTAGCCAAGTATACATCGATTAGGATCGTGATATCTCTTGCAGCGTAGGTGGGATGGGAGATTCATCAAATGGATATCAAAACGGCATTTCTGAATGGGGTAACAGAAGAAGAGGTATACATTGAACAACCAAAGGGCTTTGAGACTCATGAGAAGAAGTCTCATGTAGGCAGATTGAAGAAAGCCTTGTATGGGCTGAAACAGGCACCGAGAGCATGGTATGGACGAATAGATGGCTACTTGCAGAAGATGGGATTTGTCAAGAGTGACGCGGATCTGAATCTCTACTATCTGGTTGTAGAGGACAAACCGCTAATCTTAGTATTGTATGTGGATGATCTCTTTCTGACAGGATCATCCAGGCTCATTGGGGACTGCAAGAAGAATCTAGCCACAGAATTCGATATGAAGGATTTTGGACAAATGCATTGCTTCCTAGGGTTGGAAGTTTGGCAGCAGAAGGCGGAAATCTTCCTTGGGCAAGGGAGGTGTGCTACAAAAATCCTGAAAAGATTTGGGATGGAGGACTGTAGACCCATGGCTATGCCAATGATCACCAACTAGAAAAGAATTGATGCATCAGAAGGCAAGGATGTTGATCCCACCCTATACAGACAGCTCATTGGGTCCCTGATGTATCTAGTCAATGTAAGGCCAGATATTTGCTACACTGTCAACACCCTCAGTCAATCCATGGTGGAACCGAAGAGGGCACATTGGGCAGTAGCCAAACACGTTCTCAGGTATTTACAGGCAACGGTTGATTATGGACTTTTGTACACCAAAGGTAAGGATATCAGTTTGAGTAGATTTACTAATGCAGATTGGGAAGGAAATTTAGTGGATCAGAAAAGTACCTCTGGGTATTGCTTCAACATTGGATCAGGAATGACTTCCGGTGCAGTAGGAAACAAAAGTTCGTGGCTCTGAGCTCATCTGAGGCAGAATATATGGCGGCAAGCACATCTTCGTGTGAGGCCATATGGCTTAGAAAGTTGCTTGTGAATCTATTCAGAAGGAATATGGAGGTGACTAGGATCATTTGCGATAATCAGAGTTGCATCAAGCTCTCTGAGAATCCAATGTTTCATGATAGGTCAAAGCATATTGATATCCGATGTCACTTTGTCAGGGACTGTGTCCAACGAGGAGTTGTACAGTTGAGCTGCACTCCCACAGGAGAACAGGTGGCGGACATCCTTACCAAGGCCCTTGGAAGGACAAAGTTTGACTAATTCAGGGAAAAGATGGGGATGGTAAAGAACCTGTTTCAGTAGCAAAAATGGGAGTGATAACAGCTTGGATGCAGAGAGAGTTGCAGTGTGGATGCAGTGTTGGGAGAAAGGACCAGCAACAACACGGATGCAGAGGGAGTTGTTGTACAGATGCAGCAGTAGCAGTGGTAGAGCCATGGGCAGCAGTACAGGATATAGTAATGCAGAGGATGTTGAGCAGGGAGGCTTAGCATCAGCACAAGGACCGATGCCGGATGATCAGGATGATACTCAGTGAGGAGTACTGCTAGAGCACAGTCCTCGCTAAGAGGGAGTGTTGATTTGAGGTAGCATCGAATGTGCTCTAGCCATGAAAATTGGTGGAGAGGCTAAGGCACATGAGATCTCCAATACTCAGAAAGGGTTTGGGCAAATTCTAAACAGTTTGGGAGATATTAAAATAATTAATATTTTTAATGGAGTAAAATAAAATATTAATGTGATTTAATATAAATCTGTGTTAGAATGGTCCAAAAGTCATGGATCAAGCCAGATCTAATCTTAGCCATTGATTAGGGACTTAATCTCGGTCTTTGATTTGTCAACGAAAAAATTATAAGAGGAGGTTTGAGAGTCACTTGGAGAACACATTGAGGGAGACCAGTCAGTTCAATTTCTGGAGCAGGGTTAGCTGAGGAATTGGAACTAGTGGTCTGGTGAGCAGTCAGGAGGCAGCAAGTACGGAACAGAGAGATGGGATCAACCACTGGAGACCAATGCTAAGGTAGGAGAGGCAGACACAGGGCATTTCAGGCAGACAAAGAGGCAGCAAGAGACTACACAATCACTAGTTGGGCCTGCATGGGTGACACAGAGAGGCCCAGGGCTGAAGAAGTCAAGCAAGGGCTGACACAGAGTGTCTGGGAGCCACGCACAAGTCAGCCAAGATGACGCTGGAACTGGGAGAGGTACTAGAGAATTTTTCTCTTTGTGGGTAAGCCAGTTTGGCACCCTATGGTACTGAAGAATTGCTGAATAATAAAATCCTCCCTTGCTGCACCGGTTTTCCCACATTGGGTTTTTCCAAGCACTGTTGTCCAAAATAACTGTGTCAATGTCTTGATTCTTGTGCATGTATTTGTTTCTATATTACGGTGTGATATCTGCAGCAGAATTTATTTTAATGGTTATTTAAGGAATTTCATAGATAACTTATTGAAGAATAAGTAGGAAAAGTAAATCAGTTGTTGCAGTGATAGAATTTTCACAGCTGTCTCATTTGATTTGGTTCTAAAGGAACAGAAGAGAATTTTTGGGTTTTCCCCTAGGAGAGGGATTTTACCCTAGCGTGGAGCCTATATCTTGTGTTCATGGTTGTGATCTTCTTGTTTTGGCATTTATTTGATGATAAAAACACACACAACATAACATAATAAAAAGAACATAATCACAAATAACTGTCAAGAATGGAAAATGGAATAAACTTGCTGCCCTAATGGATTTTCCAACAATCTCAACCTGTGGTAACACTGAAGAAATCTGAATCTATGAAGCTTGTGTATAGTCTGAACCTATGGTCATACTCTGGGAATTCGAACCTGTGATAAAACTCTGAAGAAATCTGAATCTGTGAAGCTTGTGTACAGTCCGAACCTGTGGTCATACTTTGGGCATCTGAACATGTGGTAAGTTGGTAACACTCTAAAGAAATCTGAATCTATGAAGCTAGTGAACAATCCGAAATTGTGGTAATACTCTGGGCATCAGAACCTGTGGTGATACTCTAAAAGGATCTGAATTTGTGAAGCAGTTTGAATTTGTACTTTGAAGTGATTCAAATTAGCAGTGGTATTTTGTGTGATAGAAATACAATTTGGTACAGAGGTATGTGGTGATTGGTAGAACTAGTACAAAAATTTGTGGCGATTCCTGTGAAAGAGGGCTGACTTGGTGATTGATAGAACTAGTACAGAGAATCTGTGGTAACTTCTGTGGTTGACAGTTGTGACAGAAGGCTGACTCGGACACTTGGTGAAGCAGACCATAACTTGACTTTGATATCTCTTTTTCGATTGATTCTCTAAGGAAAGAAGATTGTTGGGTTTTCCCCTCGTGGGTTTTGCCCTGGCCACTGGCCTAACTCATGTATCTCTTGTTTACTGTGCACAGTGATCTGTGATTTCTTGTGTTCGTTAGACGAGTTTCCTAAGTGTAATTATTTGATGAAGAAGCAAGATTAAAAGAAGCCCTAATAATTCACAAATAATTACCAATAGTTCAGAAATAGTACTCCTACACTTTGTCCTTGGTTTCTCAACATGGTATCAGACCTTTGGTGAAGGAAGAAAGTTGAAAATCACATCTTGAATCAATCTCTATCTTGTTGGAATCTTATCTCTATGTCCAAGACTTCTGAGCAAATGGCACCTATATGCAAGGAAGGCAACAAACTTAATGGAGCCTCTAACTTCAAGGCGTAGAAAAAGAGAATTGACCTTCTCCTAGAAGAACATGAAGTGTTGTAATATGTCCAAGGAAAAATTTCTAAACCAAATGATGATGATAATGACAATGTGAACGTAAGGTTTAGAAAGAGTGAAGTCAAGGCTCAAAGAATCTTATTTGAATCAATTAAGGATCATTTTATTCCATTATTTTCAGAATTAGTTTCGTAAAAGGAAGTGTATGATACTCTTGTGAAATTGTTCTCAATCAACAACAATGGTCAAATGATGTCTTTAAGAAATCAACTGCGTGATGCAAAAATGTCAATAAATGAACTGGTGGTCCTAATTCATGAGGATTGCTCACATTAGAGATCACCTGCGAAGTATGGGTGAAGTTATTTCTGAATCTAAATTAATCACTACTACTCTCAAGGGTCTACCAGATTTATGGGATTCATTTGCAGTTGGCATGTGTGCTAGAAAGGATACTCCAAGCTTTGAAGAATTATGGACTAATTGCACCCAAGAAGAATCTAGACTTATTGCTAAAGGGTAGATCCAAAGACATGATCAAGGAGAATCTCAAGCTTTTACTACAAGATTTAGAAGGAATAATGGTAAGAAGAAGTTTAATTCACAAAATAAGAATGCAGGTAGAAGATCCAATTCCCATGAAAAGAAAGAGTTGTCCAAAATCCAATGTTATGGATGTCATAAATTTGGACATTATAAAAATAATTGTCCTGAAGCATCAAACAATTAGAAGAAAGACAATGATGATGATGAACATTTTCATGAGAAGAAAAAATTCAAGAATGATTCTCCAAAGGCGTTAGCATCTGATGTTAAAGACTTGTATTACTAGGATTATTGCAAGAAGTCTAGGAGCAAGAGGGAGCTAAAGAGGTCCCTTACATTAATTTAGAAGTTGTTTAGAACCCTTCTCAAAACTATTTAATTGTCCCTAGAGAATTAGAATTCTTGATAAGAAAGCTCTAAGGTCTGTGGATAAAACCCTAGAATTTAGACCTAGTTCAATCTTTCTGCTGAAGAAAAGAAACCCTAGCCTTTGCAAGAAAAAGATGACATCATGATGATAATGTGGATAACTTCGATGAAGTTGTTGATGGATGCAAAAGACCAGATCAAAAGGGAGTCAAAATCTCCTAGTGAGGATTGTAGGTACATAGTGAAACCTACGAATGGACGAATTGAAAGAACGAAGCAAACAAAATCTTTCCATAATTTCTATATTGTACCAAATAAAACCCTAGATCCAAGCTTGCAACAAATGGCAACTTGGAAGCAAAAAAAAAAATTGAGAAGATTCACCCAACAAGAGGGAATAGATCATGTCAAGGCATTTGCCTATGTTGTAAGGGTTGCCTCAGAAGTTGAAGGATTCATATGTCAGAAGGAGTAGCTATTGCCTCTAGAGTGAGCAGACTGAAAGCCCTATTATGACTTCAGAATGTTGACCTCAAATTTTTGAATCATGGATTGCCAGTTGCTTCAGTTTCATCTCTTGGATAAGCAAGAAGCTCAAATATATTTCTTGGACATGCTGACGAAGTCTCTTTCTAAAGAGAAGTTTGAGATGCCTCCTTGATTGAGAGGGAGTGATGATTGTGTCATAGATATGGTTTCTCTCTATGTCATGTACTTTGACATGATTGGGGAGGTTATTCCTGTGTCAAGTACATAGACCTTGGTTGAAGAATGGTCTAGTGGACTGACATTCTTCCTATGTCATTGTATAGTGACCTGATTAGGGTTATAGTCCCTATGTCACTTTGACCTGATTAGGAAGAATGGTCTTGTGGACAGACATTTTCCTGTGTCATTATATGGTGACCTATTAGGGTTGTAGTCCCTATGTCACTTTCACCTATATAGGAAAATGGTCTGGCAAAGGACAGTCATTCAGTCTGTGTCATTGTATAGTGACCTGATTAAGGATGTTATCCTTGTGTCACTTTGACCTGATTAGAGAGAATGGTCTTAGAGGTCGTAGCCTTCCAGCATTGTGCTCTGATCTCTTTCTAGAGTGAGCTTGAGTGCATACGCCAGGGATACTAACTGGGTTCTGGCAATGTGGTTGATGCTGGTAATAATATTGATGATGATGCTTATCATAATCTTGATCTTTCCTTAGAGAATTTTGTCAACCTGAGATTATCTTGTTAGTCATTATGAATACCTCCCTAGCTAAGAGGGAGTGTTGAAGTTTGTAGCTACGGTCAGTCTTCATATTATATATTTATCATTGATGTACATGAAAAGCATGATCTTCATGCTCTAAACTATTTTTATTTATTAAAAATCAGATTTAAATTTATTTGAAGCCCTGAGTGTCCAAGTCGTCCCTCCTACAATCAAGTTGGCCTGCCCAAGAGTTGTGTCTTTTTGCATGGAGGAAAAACTATAAATTGGCATGTTAGCTCTCCTCCAAAATAGCTTTGAAGACACACAAGAACAATTTGTCTGAGCATAGGAAGCAAAGATCTGGGCATCTGAATCCAAGGAAAAAAGCAGATCCAAAACATTTGGTAACACTTGTGAACGGACTGAACCTGTGATACACTGGGAATCCAAATATGTGGTAACACTCTAAATAAATCTGAATATGTGAAGCTTGTGTACAGTCCAAACGTGTGGTCATATTCCGGGCATCTGAACCTGTGGTAACACTCTGCAGAAATCTGAATCTGTGAAGCTTCTGTACAGTCTGAACCTGTGGTCCTGGGCATTCGAACCTGTGGTAATACTCTGGGCATCTGAACCTGTGGTGATACTCTAAAAGGATCTGAACCTGTGAAGCAGTTTGAATTTGTACTTTGAACTGATTCAAATTATCAGTGTGATATCGTGTGCCAGAAATACGATTTGGTACATAGGTCTGTGGTGATTGCAAGAACTAGTGCAAAGAATTTGTGGTCATTCTTGTGACAGAGGGCTGACTTGGTGATTGGTAGAACCAGTACAGAGAATCTATGGTGACTTTTATGGTTGACAGTTGTGACAGAGGGCTGACTTGGACACTTGGTGAAGCTGACCATAAATTGACTTTGATATCTCATGTTGGATTGATTCTCTAGGGAAAGAAAATTGTTGGGTTTTTCCCTGGCCCCTGGCCTAATTCTGATGTCTCTTGTCTATTGTGCATGTGATATCTGTGTTCTTGTGTTTGTTAGTTGAGTTTCTGAAGTGTAATTATTTGATGAAGAAGAAAGATTAAAAGAAGCCCTAATAATTCACAAATAATTATCAGCAGTTCAGAAATAGAACTCATACACTTTGTACTTGGTTTCTCAACACGTACTACAATGGAAAATTAGTTGTTGTATGGCGGATTTGTACATTATGCAAACAACATTCTTTTTTAACACAGATTGTGTATGGTTGGCAACACTACCATACAAGTCAATTAAATCGTTCGTACTACTTACTAGGGTCGTATTGTTGTGATTGTCCATACCTATCATCAACTAACCCAATATGGCTGTTCTATGGGTCACTAATAAAATATCAAATATAGGTCACTAATAAAATACCAAAATGACTTGGAATATAAAGACATCCATTAGGATAAATATATAATATATAGATGTATGAGTAAAAATGATGTTATATTAAGAGATTTACAAACGACAGCCCTATATATATAAACCTAGGTGGGAGCAATGTTGTTAAAAGCGCGAGTGGGATTAAATCGGCGCGGGAAAAAAGCGGAAAAAATCGGAAAAATCGGGAAAAAAGCGGAAAAAAGCGGGAAAAAATCGTTTGGTACAAAAATATTCATTTTTTCATTTTTTTTTCAATTTTTCATTATAAATTGCACTGCCCTGCCAGCCTAAGCTTTTTTCCCCAAAAAACAAAAAAGCACACTTTTTTCCCCAAAAAGCGGCAAAAAAATTTAGCCCGCTTTTTTCTTATAAAAAGCGTGATTAAATCGGGCTAGGGAAAAAAGCGCGATTTTTTGAAAAAAGCGCAATTTAATCGCGCTTTTAACAACACTGGGTGGGAGTACCTTTCACCAAGAATCATGTCCTTCAAGGCATGTCCTTTCATTATTAGTAATCATACTTATTAATATTTATTTACTTATTAAAATTTATACTTTCATATATATTATAAACATGATTGCCAAAGCATTCATGTTGGTTTATTTAAACGTGATAGTCAAAGCATTCACAAACAAGGAGTACAAAGGAAGTCGTGATCACTTAAGTTAAGAGGAACACTAAAATATGGCTTTTCATTAAAGTCAGATATTATATAATGTAACTCAATTACATCACTTATAAGAGGGTTATATAATATATATAGGAGAGTTATTTACAAGGTAATCATACCAAATATTAGATTTTACCTATGAAACCGGATCCGTCCCCTAGGCCCATCATGTCCCGAATTGGGTGAATCGGACACAATTCGGTTGGATTCATGTCCTTCCGATCATGTCCCGGTTTTCAGACACGAATCCCAAATTTGGCAAGTCCGTGCGGCGTTAAAAGGCAATTTTTGCCATTCCTTTTTCACATTGACTTATTTTGTTTGTTGTGGGTTTGTTGTGGGTGTTTGTGAGCAAAGAGTAAAGGGTGTGGGAGCATTTTCAAGGAGATTCAAACAATAGGTAAGTGCATTGTCTCTCTATTTTTTTGGCACTTTTATTACAGCAGTTTGCATTTGCATTTCTTTTACAAATTTGTGCATTTTTTGTTTATTTCAATTTTTTTTAGAGCATTTATGGCTCAATCAAGGACAGCAAGGATGAGGCAAAGGAAGGGGAAAAATATCCCCATTGGAGATGCGCCTCCTCTCCTAATTTCATCAGGGTTTGTTGCAAGTGTTCCCTCTATTACAAGTGGGGCTGCAACAGTAGCTTCAAATGTTGAGGGAAGACATCCTCCTCAGGATAACAAATATCCTTTGTGGAAATATGTCACAAGAGAGCAAGGACCAAGTAGCAAGGTGAAGGGAGGAGGCAATGTGAGTTGGAAATGCAACTATTGCAATACTACTTTCACGAATACATATTTTTGTGTAAAATTTCATTTGTTGGCTTTACCAAGTTGTGAAATTGCATCTTGTACAAAGGTGTCTTTACCATAGAGGAAAGAAATGGAAAGAGAGTCCAATCTTGGTATGGCATATGTGGCTGCAAAATCTAAAAAAGCCAAGAATGATGACCACCTTCTTGTAATGTTCCTAAACAGGAATTTAAGTGATATTTCAAATAAACAAACAGTGTAGTAGCATAAAATTAAAAACATGTATCAAACACCCATGAAACACTGTAAAATTGGAACTGTTGAACCATATATTATAAAATATGAGAGCATAAGTACAATATATGAATGAAGGGGTGCACATGGGTTTGTCTCAAGGACAAGTTGGACCAAACCCAGGTGATGGAATCGCTGGAAAGATGGTTGTTCAAATGTTGCACCACAATGCACCGTGATGTCCCAGAAAACTGTTGTTTTGTTGATTTCGACATGTTGGAATGTGCCCAAAAACCACCCAAAAAATTATGTCCTTTCAACCTTAGACTCCTTGGACAAAACCCAAAAAAACCCAGAAGGGAATTTCTCTAATTTTGACTTCGGATTTTCAGCCTCTTGGGAGCCCCTCTCCAACTACTGCTGCCAAATTTGATTTGTAGGAAACAGCTTGCAAATCCACCTGGAAACACCTCTCAAATGATGCTTTCACCTGTAGTAGTTGATCCCTGCTCCCTAGATGACCCTTGGCCCGGATGACTACTCTCCCAGCACCACGAGTTTATTGCTACAAAGGCCTCTACGCAGCACCTCTGTCCAAAACTTCGATTGACCGCATGTACTCGTCTAGTTGGTTGCTACTCCAACAAAATTATCTTTCCTATGTTGCCTCTTCAACTCCTGGCTCTCCCAGCAAGTAGTGAATCTCTCTGCTGGTCTATTCTTAGCTCTCTTAGCAAGCTATGAATCCCCCCCCCCCCCCCCCCGCCTTGTTGATTCCCAACTCCTCCTGCGTGCTCTCTGGCCACCCAGGAATACGCAGTTTCCTCCCTGCACTGATGGTTGAAGTGTGTGACTGCACTGGACTTCCTGAAAACTCCAGTGTAATAGCCTCCCTAGGGCAAGCACAGATGGTCCCCCGAAGAAGAGGTTGAATCTCCCGCGTGAGATATTCGTGGCTAAACAGATGGTAGACTCCGCTAAACAGCAGAGCATACAAAGTGAGTTTGTTTTTCAAATAATCAAAATGAATCCAAAATGGGAGTTGATCTCCCTTTATAACTCCTTGGGCCCCATTAGCCTCATGTGGGCCCCTCCATCCACTAGCTCGAATTCCCTCCAACGTATTCCTTGGCCAAGTTCGAATTATGCATGTAGTGGCCCGCACATTCCACTTGTGACTAGAAATAAATCGAATGGCTTATAGTTCCTAAGTTTATGCGTGTGGGGTCCTCCTAAACCAAAAATGCTGTCAAAATTGTGTTGTTGCATCCCATGACTAATTCATTTGAGAAAGGACATGACACTTCCATTCTTGAGGAAAAGCAACAACAAATTCCCATTTGAGAGTTCTAGTAGGGGACAAGCAGCAAAAAGAAAAGCAATTTCACTTGGTCCAATGGACAAGATTTTTCAAAAAGAGAAACGGGAAGAGCTTGATCTCACCATTGCCTTTTTTCTATCAAAACTTCATATCTTTTAATTTTGCATGCTCGTCTATATTCATTGAGATGTGTCGGTTTCTAATTCAAGGGACTCCATTAGGGTATGTGCCTCCTAGGTCAGAGAAGCTTAGAACCACATTGTTGACAAAGGCAAAAATTAAAGCATCATGGCCAACATCTGGGGTTAACATTGTTTCTGATGGATGGACAGATCCAGCATGGCACACACTCATCAACTTCATGGTGTCTTCCTTGAATGGTTTAGTTTTCTTGAAATCAGTGGATGCACTTGGACAGTACAAGGATGCGCAATATATGGGTGTGTTGTTTATTAAAGTTATTGAAGGTGTAGGTGTTGATTCTTGTGTGCAAATCATTACAAATAATGCATCCGTTTGCAAGGTTGTTGGCATGATTGTAGAAGCTAAATAATCCACAAGTGTTTGGGACACCTTGCATAGTCCATTCATTGAACTTAGCACTTAAATCTATTGCTTTTGATGTACTTTGGATTGAAAGCATTATTGAGGATGCACAGCGTATCTGCAACTTTGTACAAAACCATATAAATGCCCTCACAATCTACAAGGAGTACACCAATCTATCATTGTTGAAGACTACGAATACACGATTTGCCTCTTCATTTATCATGTTGAAGAGGTTGAGGGAGGTAAAGACTATTCTTGGGGCCATGGTTATTTTAGAGTTTTAGTCTTTTTGGAGAAAGACAAATCAAGTAACCTCTAAAAGAGTGAAGGACATAGTGTTGGATGATGCTTGGTGAGAGAGGGTAGATCTACTTATTCAGATCATGGACCCTATCATTTCTTTGCTTCAACTTGCAGATATAGACCAACCCATCCTAGGAGAGGTTTATGAGGGATGGCATTCCATGATTGAGTCTATGAGGAGCATTGTTTTATAGAGTGAGTGCCCCAAGTATAAGTCATCATCAGAGGCCTTCTTCACCACCATTCAGGATATTCTTGTCAGCAAAGGGGGCAAGAATTACACATATTTACATTGTTTGGCTCACTCATTGCCAGAATACTACAGCCATGAGTGGCTGAAGGGTGGACCTTCCCACACATTCCCTCCTCACATGGATGGTGAAATCTCACATGAGAGGAAAGATGCATTCAAACGGGTTTTTCAAGATTGAGCATCCCTTGATAAGGTGGAGGATGCCTTTGCAGAATTTTCCACTGGCACTAGTCGATTTGCAGGATATGATTTGATTAGAGACAGGGGGGCTAAGAGGCCCTATTCTTGGTGGAAAAGTCATGGGGCAACAAACCCTGCTCTACAACAGTTAGCCATGAGGCTCCTCTCTCAGGTGACTTCATCCTCTTGTTGCAAGAGGAATTGGATCACATATGGGAATTTGTATAGTGTCAAGAAGAGAAGGCTTGAGCAGTCTAGGGCAAAGACAATGGTGTATGTGCACACCAACCTTCGCCTTATTTACAGGCAGAGGGATGAGTGGTTGAAGGGAAAGACAAAGATGTGGGATGTCTTTCCTGATGATGTGGGTATGGACAGCAGTGTTGAGTTGGCATTGGCCAACTTGGATCTCAATGATCCAGTGCTAGACACTGTCACATTTGATGATGGTGATACTGTAGAGGGGTCATCCTCCACACCAGCAAATGCAAAGATGACTTTGGATATAGGGGAAAAGGATGTAGCAGAGGAGAGCAATGGTGACCATGATGATGAGTATAGTGATGTTGATTTTGATGATGACTATGAGGATTGATGACTCACGAGTCATGAGCAACCTACTACCTTGAGGCTCGTATAATTGTAGTTGTTGTGTATTTGCTATTTCTATTTGCCATTGGCATTGCACTACCTATGTAACACATTTTGATTTTGATGACTTAATGAGAAAACTACAGTATCTTTATCTTACTATTTTGTCTTTCTCCAATTGGGCCATTGATGAATTGAATATGTATTATGATTTATCATTTATGTCACAACTGTATTTGTATGCATAATGTTACTTTGTAAAACTTACATCTAGATAAAGATCCATGTTTGAAATCAATGAATTTGTATCATGAATGAGAAGTTATAAGAAATATATATATATATCCGAACGTGTCCTATTCCAGGGGGTAAACATGTATGTATTCGACACTCGAATCGCTGTGTCCGTCATGTCATGTATCCCCGTGTCAGGTGACTTAGGATTTTACATAGTATCCTCAAGTAATAGGAAATCTAGGAGGCATATAAATGTTATTATTATCTAGTGTAAAAAAGGGGGTCAATCTCAACATCACAAAAAAGCATCAACAATATAATCTAAAGAAATCACTTAGCATAAGTAACCATGGAATTAAAGATAGAAATTTAAAAATTCGACAGAGGATATAACAAAAGTAGCATGATTTGGATCAAATAAAATTGAGATATCTTTTGAAACATATCCACAAAAGAATGATAAAAAATGAATGAAAATTGTGTCAAAATAGAGGGCCTCGAAATTGAAATAGCTTTTGGAATACATCCACCAAAGAAAGACAAAAAACAAATGAAAATTTCCTCTAAGCATCTAGAAGGGCCTACGTACAGTTGGTTTATATGGTCCACTAAACAAATCCAAAATTTGTCAATAAATTGTCCAATGTTAGTTTTGAATTTTTCAAAATAACACTTTCTGAGACGTTGAGGAAAATGATGAAACATTTTTAAGCAATCCTCTGAAAATATTGATTTACAAAATGACAAGTTCCTTATTGATATCCCCAATTTCATAATTTGGTTAAGTATAGCCCAATCATGCAATTTTCATGTTAGAGGTAAATTTTGGCTACTTTGGAGACTTAGGAAAAGTAGGTGGAGTAGGCCCCACATGAATTTTGGAGGCAAAGGGAGGCAATGCTCACTAGGAGAGATAAAGATCGAAGTCTTAGTGGAGTGTGCAAGCCACCAAGGAAGCCCATTCGAACCACCAAGGAAAAGGGATCGAACTAATGGGTTGTGGGGGCCACCAAGGGAGGCTAAGGAGGTTGAAGTACTTAAGGCAGCAAAGGAGAATTTCTCACTATCCTTTGACTATCTCTCATACACAATTCGACCTATCTTGGAGTTGTTTAGCACACGAATTTCAAGTTGAATCCCACCCTCATTTCGGAGAACTTTGAGTGTCTCCCTAGTGAGGAATTTGGGGAGTCTACTTTCAAGCTCTCACAGAACTTCATTGCAATGTAGATTCCCAGTTTTGTGCACTTCTTGTTAGAAGTAGTACCAAAGAGAGGTGTTACTAGACATTTATCCCTTTTAGCCTAGTGAACACATTAATTACTTTTGTCTTGGTGACATTTATGAGTTATAATAATGTCATGGGTGGAAAAGCTACTTAGAAATGTTGTACCATGTACTTTTTCTAATATTAAAGTCACTTGTACTTTATAAAGTGACTTTATGTGTAAAGTACAGTGTACTTTTATAATATTAAAGTGAGTTGAAATATCACTTTATGAGAAAAATAGTAAAAGGTACACAATTTGAAAAAAGAACTAGGAGACTTTTAAGTGATGGGGCCAATGTGTAAGGGGGGTCATTTGGGAGAATTGATCTTTGTTGATTTGGGGTAGCATCTAATGTGCTCTAGGACTCAAATTTTGCAGGGAGGCTTGTGCACATGTATTCCAAAGAACCTAGAAATCGTTTTGGGAAATTCCACCCAAAGACAATTTTATTAAAATAATTAATATTTTTAATGGGACCCTAAGTCTAAACTTAGAAAATTAAAAATATTAATGGGTATTAATCTAATTGTGGGTGTAACTTCTAGAATAAGACAAGGATCAAGCTAAAACGATCATAGCCATTGATTAGCTTTTAATCTGGGCCGTTGAATATCAACGAGAAGATTATTTAAGGGATCTTGAGGGTCATTTGGAAAACACGCCGAGAGATCAAGAGATCGAATTTCTGAAGTGAGAAGTTCTCAGAAGGAAGTTCTGATAAAGGAGATATCTTGCAGTTGAGGGGCAAGGATAGCATCCGAAAACAGAGAGAGATTTTCTCAGCTGGAGAATCTTAGCGGAGAGAGGCAGAGAGTGATCCAATAGCTCTCACGTAGAGACTGACACAAGGCCACGCAGAGGTAGCACAGAGGGTGAGAGAGAGTTTGAGATTTTGTTGGGCAGAGTCAGTTTCAGAAGCCAGGAGCCAGAGTGTGAGACCGAGAAGCTAAGAGCAGAGACTTCAAGTAGCAAATCGATCAATAGGCTAGGTCACGCAGTGCCTAGAGAGGTTGACGTAGGGACTGTGTGAGAACTGCACAGAGGCAGTGTAGGGTTTGCCAGAGGCACCTCATCCAATGCCAGGATCAACCAGGATTTTTCTCAATGATTGTGTGAGGTAATCTCACAAATCTTTCTAGCAGTATTTCTCTCTGTAACTGAATAACCTTGTGAGGTATTCAGCGATGTACTCAGATTTTTCTATTGCTTAATAATAATAAACCCTCAATACTGCTGCACAGGTTTTCCTGCATTGGGTTTTTCTGGGGACTTTTATCCAAAAATAACGGTGTCCTATGTGTTTGTATTTCTTTGCTCAGTGTCTATGTTTCAGAATCATGTTTAATTTGGTGTAGGTTGCTTCAGTAATTTACTTCAATATTTCAAGAAGAAATCTGAAATAAGTTTGTAATGTAATTTACGATCTAGGTGAAGTAGATTCAGCTGGTTGCAATAAGATTCCAAAGATTGTTAGGTATAGGAATTTTCACATGGTATCGGAGTTGTTGATGTGAAACAAGAAGAGCAGATCTAGCACTGAAGCAAAGGCCAACTTGATGCAGTGAGAAGCAGTTCGAATCCCCTAAAGGATTATGCAGTTCTAGTCAGGAGGGCTATATTTTTGGGGTTGTCTCTCTCTGAGTGAGCCTACAGAGAGGTTAGACTCCCAGATCGAGAATTTGCCAAGGCAGACAGAGCCACGCAGAGCTAGAGGGACGCAGTTTTTGTAAACTAAGTGTTGGGTAGAAAAGCCATCAGAAGAAGGAAGCAAATCGAATAGTAATGGAATACTTCCTTAGTGATTTCTTGCCGAAGAAATCAATATTTCTCATTTGCTGGGCAGCAGAGGAGCAACAGACTTACCAGCTCCATTAGGGAGTACGTAAGCCAGCATAGAAGCTACACAATAGGGAGAAATAGGGAGTTGTTAGACATTTTTCGGAGGATATGTCAACCAGTGGCTTGAGGGATCAGGACAGGTTGGACAAAGCATCCAACTACGTCATCTGGAACGCTAGAATGTCTTTCCTTATAGATGAGCATGCCCTCAAGGCGTATGTTGATAGTGTGGTAGTTGAACTTACGGATGCAGATCTGCTGAAGAAGTACAAGGTTGAGATGGCAAACGCCAAGAGCATGATCCTAGATGGAGTCAAGGATCACATGGTGTCCCACGTTGCTAGCAGAGAAACTACTAAGGAAATGTGGGATGCTTTGGCGACGTTGTATCAAGGATCTTCCGAGCAACAGAAGAAGATGTACTTGGAACAGAAGTTGAGATCTACGCAGATGTCAAATGGAGAACGTGTGGATCCATTCCACATGAAGCTGAAGGAGACTCGTGATGAATTGTCAACAGCAGGGCATATACCTCAAGATTTGGAGCTAGTGAGACTAGCCCTCAATTCTGTCTAAAATGAGTGGCAAGTCTTTGTCCAGAGTATCTTGGGTAGAGCAACATTCCCCAATTGGGATGAGATGTGGGAAGCTCTAAAACAAGAGGAGCTAAGGAGAGACCTGGTCAAGGTCAAACTTGATGGAAGCAGCAGCAACAGTGGGTCGAAGCCCAAGGAGGAGGAGGAGAATGCAGCCCTTGCATCGAAGGGACAGTAGACAGAGATGTAAGAAAGACCCCCCTGTCAGTCGGGTTGTTTCTCCTCTTGAAAACTACGCAGTTTTCTTAGACTTTCCTCCAGCTGCCCGACAGCCCGCTCAGCCTGGAAACCGCACAGACATGTCCTGCATGCCTGCCTCCCAGTTCTTCGCAGTTTTGGCAGCAAGCTCCTGCAGCCCGCTCCCAGCCTCCCCTGAGAATCTGCACAGATTTTATTGCAAGTGTCCTCCCTGCTGCCCGCATTGCCTCCCTGGAAAAAATTGCACAGTTATGCCTCCCAGCTGAGCCAAATCCCGCAGAATGTCACTACTGTTCCAAACTGCTCCTCCTAGCCTCCCAGTGACCTCTGCACAATTTTCTTTGACAGTGCCCTGGAGCCCGCATCCCGGCCTAAAATGTGCTCTACGCAGTTTCAGAGCCTTGTCCTCTCTCCCGGTCACCTACACCCGAAAACGAAAAATGATGCAGCATGGTAGACTAGGAGATTTTTGGATTTGATGTCGTCTCGTCATGAGTGATTGCAGATACAGGTACATGGATGAGACATGGCGCGACGACAAACGAGATGAACAACGAGCGCATGCTAGGAGACTTGTTCGCGAACAAATGAACACATGAAGCATGCCAAGTACCAGCGAAGGGGATACGTGCACGTGCAACATCAAGCGAACACCAAGACCATTGAAGACTCCGCACACCTTACCATGCGGAGGTGAAACTATGATACACCAAGAGCACACACATCACTTAGCAACACTACAGCTCGACATGGACACCACCATCAGCATGACCATACCAGCACTGTCATGTTGAGTCAGGTCATAAGTCATCTCGGCCACATCACTACTATGGGCCATACTGTTGTAATCAATGTAATGTAACGTGGAATTCCAAGAGACCCACATACAAAGTTAAAGAGTCATGTCAATTGAAGAGACGTATAAGTCAAACAGTGATGAGGGAAGTCAAAGAGTCACAAGGGTCAAGTTCACCTTTGGCTATATATACCCCTCATTTGTACATGCAAAGGACTTTTCACCTTGGCTCCTCCCACATAGCCTTGAGAGTCTGTAGTCTTTTCTTTGAGGAGCGAGCAGTGGCTCCAACACCCCGCTATCGGGGTTAGTGATGTAATGGTGTACGGATGTGCCTTGGAACTTTAGCTTCATTCAAAAGCTTGTTAACAGGCCAGCACGTTTTCACACATGTATTGTATTTGTTTGTAAGACTATTCTTTGGACGCTTCTAATGCATGTTGTTTTAACCTGTATTAAGACAATTAAACTATTTATGTTGTTTTAGTGCATATGATATTGGAAATGTGTTGTATCAATTGTTAATGTTGTCTCACCCATGTGGACTATTCCATCGGACACTCGACAGACTCATTCTTGTAAACTTGTTATAACGATCGTCGCACTCGTGTGGACTATTCCGTTGGGTGTCGTACGTGCTACCTGCTCACCTTGTGTTTGCGATTGTCGCATCTATGTGGACTACTCTGCCGAAAGTTGCACATGACTTGCTGTGTAGTGTGTCTCTAATAGAGTTGGGACTATTACCTTTCGTCTTGAGACTCACTATGACCCATTCCCTTTACAGTGAAAGAACCTTGACACAAGCTACACTAAGCACTCACCAGGCACACAAACCTCGTTGTTCGAAGACAAAGTAAACCACTCTCATGCGCTGACAAGCAAGAGCTAAGTAAAATCTTTAAGATAATGGCAACCGAGCCATCATACCAGATGGGACTCCTGCACCAAACGATGTGAGGTCTAGTTGGGACTTCATACCAGGGAGATCCCCTGAATGTTGGCAAGTCCAGCACCGTCAACATTTATGGCGCTAGAAGGAGAGCCGCCAGTTGTTTATGGCTAAATGTCCTCTCACCCCCACTCACCAAGCATCTGGTCAAGGCAGTAACTCGCACTCCTTCTCACCCACGCGCAACTCTGAAGTTGGTTACTCCTCACCTACCAAACACAAACACGAAATTTTGTATCAACCCCCCCTGCTTTGTCCGTCCCATCAGCCGTTAGTTTTCCAAAGCAGTCGGACTGATCCCAGGAATATGAGATCTTCCATATGAATCAAAAAAGCCAAAGACCACTCCCACAGGAGTTGTTGTATCATTAGTGGAAGAAGCAGTTCTTGCCACGCTCGAAGGTTTGGAAGACGCTGTTGAGAATGAAGATGAACCTCCAGTCTTCCGACTAGGGGAACAAGACACCCTCGTGATCGTGGGCTTAGGCTCCGATATAGGAGATGGTCAGGAAGGCAGCGGAGGAGGTGAAGGTGGAGACGAACCAACAGACTCAGAGCCAGAACCATCAGATTCTGAAGAAGAGGAGGAGGACGAAGAAGAAGAAGACATGGCTGACCAAAACATGGAATGGATGACTCGGGGTCCATTGGCTCTCCCGGGTGCTTTGCACAGGATGCCTAAGTGTTCGGAGAGGATGTTGACAAATTATGACCCTGACAGAATAATGAAGGCAGAGGACCACTTGGACAACTTCTCCCTGCAACTACAAACACTCGAGGTACGACACGACGACGTTGCATGCAGATTGTTTCCGTGTACCTTGGGTGGCCACCTAGCAGTATGGTAGCATAGCCTTCCTGTCAATTCCATCCATAACTAGGGTATGTTCAAAAGGATGCTTTTGGAAAAATTTGTTGATGACAAGACCCCTACCATGTTGCTCAAAGAGTTGGGCAGTCTAAAGATGGAGTCGAAAGAGAAAGTAACAGATTTTAATCAGAGGTTTTTGCGCATATTGAACAAGTTTGCAGCAGAAATAAAACCTCATGAATCCATCATTGTTGCCTATTATACGTCTACACTGCCAACTAGTATCGCACAATTCGTCAAGCGAGCTGTGAAACCAACGTTACTAAAGAACTGCGAAGAGGCAATCATTGTGGAAAAAGCCCTGCACACGATTGGAGTCATAAAGGATGATGAACCAGCAAAAGGCTCCAAAGATGCACGCAGGAAGCTACAAGTTGCGGCGAGCAAGGGTAAAGACAAGGAAGCAAGCGACATTGAAACCCTTACTCGTCTTGTCAAGAACTTGACAATAGAGGTGTCTAAGCTAAAGCAATGAACAATCAAGACATTTGTGAGCAATCGGCCTCCCAGGCAACAAAAGAGGAGCATGTCATCAGGCAGCAACCGTATCCAGCTCAGTGTTCTAAACGAAACTGTGCGCGAACGAAGATTTTTGCTCATTCCATGAAGACAGTCACCCGGAAGGGACTTGTCCGGAATGGAAATGAGTTGCGGACTCGGTATGCAACCATATGCCAAACGCAGTAAACAATGCACAGTATCAGCCGAGAGATGAACACGATGAGGAAGATGTTGCATCTGATGAGGCACCCAACACTAGGCAAGTGATCAACATGTAACAATGCTTGCAAGCAGCACAGAAAACGAACACCGAGAAGCAGCCCCCAAAGCAAAGTGGTCAGTACAATCTCAGAAGTCAAAGGGCTCCCCCTATGATTGGGGAGATGAACAAAAGGCGTGAACTGTTGAGGAAGGTTGATCCACCAGCTGTCCAAAAGCAGAAAGCACAAAGCAAGCCCGAGAAGACAACTGCGAACAACAATACGTCCATGAGTAGTAAACTTTAGAACACTCTGTCGGACAGTACAAACACGAGTCTAACCCTAGACATCTTGGTCAGTTTACCCGCTCTTGATTACAATATTGTGGAAGATATGAAGAAAACTCGTGCAAACATATCTTTGTTCGAGTTAGCTAAGATCCACGGTCAGCGGGATATTTTGTTGTGCGAATTGGGGTAAACATCCACAGACAGCACAACCTCTACTAGCAAGGGAGCAAGCACATCTCCCGGTTCACTCACAACTGCGCTCAACACACTCTGAATGCAAGAAGCAAACTTGCTTTCATTTGAAATTTTTAACTACAAATGTTCACAATTGTTTGGTTGATTCTGGCACAGCAGCGAATGTCATGCCACTCTCCATTGCCAAGCAGATCAATGCGCAATGGAGTAAGACATCTGCGTGGATCATCCAACTAGATAAAACACGTGTACCAGCCATTGGTAAACTTCGGGATGAGATCATCCGATTATCTCATGACGACCAAGTTCACCAGTGCATCAACATTGTCACTGTGGACATACCAAAAGCTTATGGCTTACTGCTTAGTAGAGACTAGTCCAGTAGGTTGAATGGGTACTTTGCTACAGACTAGTCACGCTTGTGGTTTCTGTACCAGGGCAAAAGCAATCAGATCCGAGTGTTATCCAAGAGATACATGAGACACAATGTCACTCCCATCAATGGTGAGAACGAATCGTTGGCTTTCGTGAAACTCATGTTCGATAACTGTCTCTTGGAAACACAACTGGGGTGTTATCTTGCACAACCAACTCCAACCCCACCAGACACGCAATTGGGTCTCCTTCCTTGCCCAATTGATGGAAATGAAACTTGTACAGTACATTGTAACACTAATAGCAGTAGCAGTAGCAGCAAGAGTACTAGCACGTCAAGCGGTCCGTGTACAGACAAGTTGTGGACCATGTATTTTGATGGATCAAAGACACAGGATGGCTCTGGAGCCAAGTGTGTCTTGATAGACCCAAAGCGCAAGAAACATTTGGTTTCAAGCTTCTTGGAGCTCGTGTGCACGAACAACACTGTTGAATACGAAGCACTCATATTGGGCTCGCACAAAGCCATTAGCCTCAACGTTGTTGCACTCAAAGTGATAGGTGATTCAGAAATCGTGGTATGGCAGGTATGTAACACCATGCATTTTTGTCACCTCATCTCAAAAGTTACCAGCGAGAGGTATGGCGACTAATCTCGAACTTCCAAGCATTCAATCATTGTTGTGCCAAGAATGCGTAATGCAACTGTCGATGCCTTAGCAAACACAGCTACTAGGATGTAACCGCTTAGGGATAGATTTATTGTTGAAATTTTGTATAAGCCTTCTATCCCTGATAACATAACTAATCTATGCGTTTTTGACAATGATCAACGGATATTGCACTTCATGGCCAACGTTGATTTTTTCAAGGACGCAGCGATTGACGAAGATGAGCACGAGCAATCTCTACAAGCTGCAGCTGATGACAAGAAAGGCAACCTCATCCCCAAGGGTGTGGTATCTCTCAAAAAGCTCTATGACTTGCAAAACCGCTTTCAGGGGCCAAGGAACAGCAAAACCCACAGTTCCACCATGATGCAAGAACAAATAAACTTGGGAACAGAACAAGATTCGAAGTTCGTCAATCTCGATACGCATTGCACACAGCAGGAGCGGCAAGCCTTTGCCCGCTTGTTCAAATAGTACCGGGATGTGTTCGCGTGGACATACGATGATCTGAAAACATACAACATGTGAATAATCCAACATGTGATTCTGATCAAGGAAAGGGTCAAGCCATTTCAGTAGAAGCTGAGGAAAGTACATCCATCACTTGAACCCCTCATACAGAAAGAGTTGACTAAGTTGTTGGATGATGGATCATTTATAGAGTTCGTCATTCCACGTGGGTTTCTAACTTAGTTCCCGTATGTAAGAAGTCCGGGGAGATTCGCTTATGCATTGATTTCTGAAACTTGAATCACGCCTCGAATAAAGGCAACTACCCCATCCCATCAATGGAGCATATTTTACAGACAATATCTGGGGCAGAAATGTTTTCCTTACTCAACGGTTTTTCAAGATATAACCAAGTTTTGGTCGCAAAACCTAATAGACTAAAGACTACCTTTCGTACCAAGTGGGGTACGCTCGCATACAGGAGAATGCCATTTGGCCTTGTGAATGCAGGCACAACTTTTCAGCGTGCCATGGACATCGCCTTCCATGGACTCATTGGACAGAGCGTAGTGGTGTACCTTGGTGACATGACAACCTTTTCCAAAAAATGGCCAGACCACATACGCCATCTGAAGAAGATATTCGAGCGATGCCGGAAATATGGGATTTCCTTGAATCCCAAAAGGAGTGTATTTGCAGTGCCTGAGGGTAAACTCCTTCGGCACATCATTGCTAGAAGTGGGATCAAGGTTGATCCGGACCAAGTTCAGACCATTACACAGATTCCTCACCCAACCAACAAGAAAGCAATGTAGTCCTTCTTGGGAAAGATAAACTTCCTCCAGAAGTTCACCTCGGATTATGCATAGACAGTGAAACTTATGCAAGACATGATCAAGAAGGATGCAGTCTATAGCTGGGGTAAGAGGGAAAAGAATGTGTTCACTCATATCAAGCAGGCTATAACAGGTGCGTCGGCACTTTACAACCCAGATTAACAAAGATTTCTTGCTATACACCTTTGCCTCCGACAACTCGCTGGTTGCAGTACTCACTCAGAAGGATGAGCTGAACGACGAACGTCCCATCTCCTTCTTGAGCACAAGCATGCAGAGACCCGCACTCTACCCCATTGTTGACAAACAAGCATACGTAGTATACAGCATGATGAAACACTTCAGACCCTACTTGTTGAAGAACCATTATATAGTCTATGTGCCCTCACCCAGTAGTTCGATCACTGCTTGTACAACAAGAGTTGGGTGAAAGACGTGTGAATTGGATGATCGGCTTGCAAGAGTATGATCTTGACATCAAGCCAGTTCACACTATCAAGGGTCATGGTCTCTGCCGACTCGCAGCTGAAGCAATCCATGCATAGGAAGAAGAAGAAGAGCTCGCTGGTTGGGAGCAAGAAATCGAGATGTACGATGTAGACGAGCACCAACACTTCATGCAGAACTCTTGGTAAGAAGATGTGCGCCAGTACCTTGAGCATGGCACCATACCCTCTCACTTCTCCATGAGACAGAACAAGGCACTGCGCCTCAAATCTTTACCTTATCAGTTGGTGCATAGAGTGCTTTACAAAAAGCACAGTAACAGGAATTTGCTTAGGTGCCTAGAGGCACATGATTCAGGGAAGGTCTGCATAATGGACCAGTTGGGGGCCACTTCGTGGGAGATACCACTATGCACAAAGTTATGCGAGCCAGTTTCTACTGGCCCACATTATTCAAGGATACACATGCTTACACTCGCAAGTGCCCGGTCTGTCAACGATGTGCCGGCAGAACACGAAGGTCAGCAACCCCGCTACACCCTATTGAAATGACTGAACCGTTCCAACAGTGGGGCCTGGACATCATTAGGGAAATCTTCCTACATTCGTCAAAACAACACCACTACATATTGACAACTACAGATTACTTCACGCAGTGGACAAGAAGCAGTTACGCTTAAGCAAGTGACTGACCAGGAAGTCATCAGCTTCCTCCAACATAACATCATCTCACGATTTGGCGTTCTGGTATCACTTGTGTTTGACAATGCAACTTACTTTTTGTCTTTAAAGCTTTATGATTTTGTGTTTCAGTATGGTATCATGCTTAAACACTCATCTAACTACTACCCGCAGGGAAATGGTCTCGCAGAATCCACAAGTAAAAATCTTATCCACATTATCAAGAAGACCATTTACTCTTAACAGCATAACTAGCACTTCGCTTTGACGAATGCTTTATGAGTTGACTGTGTAACACCTAAACCCTCTCTAAACACTTCGCCATACTTACTAGTTTATGGGAAAGAAGCCATCCTTCCGCCAAACATCTACTTCCCTGCACTCCAATTGTCCCAAGAATCACAAGGCAAGCCTTGTCTGTTAGTTCAGCATACAAGGGATACACTTCACAAGTTGCAGAAAGAAAGGATGAAAGCAAAGGAAAAATTCACACTCCACCAGGACTGTATCAAGAGATGGTTCGACAAGAAGTCTGCAAGGAACGCTAACTTCGATGTGGGTGACTTAGTCTTTAAGTGGGGCAAACCCCATGAAGACAAAGGCAAACATACGAAGTTCCAGTCCATGTGGATTGGTCTGTATACTATTTAGGAGAAGCTTGGCCCACACATGTACCATCTACAATCACTTGACAAGAGGATTGACAACCTTCCTGTCAACGGCCAAGATCTTAGGCACTACTTTAGTAAGTCGAGGTCACGCCCCGCGCCATGTACATAGTCTGTTTACTACTTGTTGTCTTTCCGCTTTGCTTTACTATTTTTGTTCCATTTCGTTTTCTTTTCTTAGGATCATGCTATTTTGGTTTGTCAATAAGTGTTGCCCTCTACTAAGTTATGGTTTTTGAATGAGTATGTGGCTAAGATCCAAAGAGTCTTGTGACACTGTAGCACTTGGCCATCCATGCGTCTGTCTTCTTTGTGCTTCGTTATAACCTTCGGCCGATGAAGTCTTGACGGAAAATAGGAATCGTCTGTAAGGGAAGCTCTGGCCCAACCATGAACCTGTGTCCACACTGGGAAACCCCATGCCTGTACTCAGCATTCTGCTTTGTGTGTTCAAGCTCATCCAACTAGTAGAAACAAAGAAGGGGAAATCTAAACAAGCAAACCTATATCAGAGGTCTTACATACTTCTCTGAAGGAACAACCTCTTCTGCTCTCAATAAGTCGGGATCCCTCTTTCGCCCAAAAATAAATAAGTGCTTATGCACAGTCCTCTTTTAAAAAAATACAAAGGTGAAAGAAGAGAAAGGCTTCTTGTGCAGAGAAATAAAGCATGCAACTCCACTGGGGCACTGACCAGGCTCGCTGGCATTGGAGTAATTCGTGTGTTCCTGCGTGACTACGTCGGGGTACTGTCTAGGCCTGCTGGAAGTGGAGCAACACCAGAGATGAAAACTCATGCTCTGAAAATTTTACATTCACGAGCCAAACTACCCTTCCCGGTTTCAAAACACTGTGATCAAGCTAAAAGTTGTTGTTGTGTTTGACTGAGTTGGCAAAACGTGAACCATGACTATCCATGGGGTAACTGGGGAAGTTGAAGTAACCCGCACAGCGATTCAATACTCCCTAATAGACCAAGGCCATGTGCTGTCAATGGACCAAAACAGAGAAGCTGGTATTCAACAAGTGTGTTGCCAAGTGTTGTAGCAGCTGCAACACCCTCCAAAATTTTGGCCTACATCCAATTTCGGAGCCTTCCTTGGTTTTTTCCTTGATGTTCGCAAACACTCGGGTTCATTCTGTGAGCTTGTGTCAAGTCTTTGCACCCTCCTCGCTTGATCGTTCACCAGGCATCTTTTAGCATGTTGGTCATAATGTGTTAAATTTGGCAACTAGGGCCAAACATCACTTTGGATAGCTCTTATGAGGCAGCTGATATTTTTCTTGGATTCCTCTTTTTGAGAGGTGTAGGATTGATCTAAAGATCATCCCATTTTGACATGTACAAATGAAGTTATGAATTTATTTTGATTATGGACAAATTGTCAAGGTCGGCCAGCGATCATATTAGCCTCCTCCAACCTTCAATGTTGCAAATAAATACAAGGTGTCTCCTCATTTTGGCATCTCATCTCATTCATCTCTCTCTCTCATCTTGATTGGGTATGGATTTCTGAGCCTCTCTCTCACCATGCATGTGAAAGGAAGATTGTATTTTCTAGCTACTCCATTGACCAAATTTAACCGAAATTTCAGGAGGCTAACTTTGACCAGCGCTGACCCTGTTTGACTTCGGTTTTGTGAGGGAGACTTCTGTTTGGCCAAGCAACTGTTTTGGGCACAAAAACCGAGCCAATTCGAGCCCTGTGCTAACCAACGTTATCTTCCCTAATTCAAGTTATTGTGTTGACTTTTGTTGACCAAATTTTATTAGTTATTTTCGGACTATTTTGGGATGCATTATCTTGTTGTTGGAGGCCGAGTTGACCAAGGTTGACCGAGTTGTTTTGGAGGTCAATTTCAGCCATGATGACCAGTGTTGACTTTCTGGTTAGGGCTTTATGTTTCTGTTGTTTTCACTAATCAGTTTGGGCAAGTGAATATTGTAAATTGTACTCTCTCCCCCTACTAAACTTTTGAAGAATTATAAGAAGAATTGATCAAGGGTTTCCCCACATTGGGTTTTGTCCTTCGCCCGTGCCATATCTTGTGTCCTCTTGTGTTGGCTTCTCTTCCACTGTTATTGTGTATGTTCTATCTGCATTTTACTATCATGTTGATGTGATTGCTATATTGGATATGATATTGGGCTAATAAAGAAAATTGAAGTAAAATTGCTCTAAGCATAGAACATACCATTGTTATCCTAAAATTAACATGGTATTGAAGTTGAGGTGAAGACAAAGCCCAAGCAAGGGTGAAGAGCAATCACTAAGAGGAGCAATCACTGATCAAGAACAAGTCTCAATGGCCTCCACATCCTACTTCAATTCTGATGATAAGCTTCATGATAAGTTTGATTATCATGCATGGAAGATGTCTCTTGGTTTGACTTTAGAAGAGCAAGATGTTATGGATTATGTGCAGGGAAAGATTCTGGAACCTCCTTCAAATGCACTAGCTGCTGCTAAACCCTAAGACAAAGTACAAGAAGGGTGAAGTCAAAGCCAAGAAGATCATCAAGGACTCTCTTCATAAGCACTTAGTTGCTTACATCTCCGATTTGAATACATCAAAGGAGATATATGAGAGTTTGGTTGGCATGTTCAAATCTAGCAATGCAAATCAAATTCTTTTCCTCAAGAACAAGTTGAAGGATATAAAGAAGGGAAAAGGTGAGGATATTCAATCCTACTTCATCAGGATTACTGAGACCAAAAATTATCTTCTTTCGATTGGTGAAGCTATTGTTGACAGGAAGCGCACTCTCATTGCCCTTAGAGGTCTTCCTCCTGAATGGCATGTGTTCAACACTACTATTCTCAATAAAAACAAAATTCTAGGTTTTGAAGAATTGTTGATTAGATGTTCTCAAGAAGAAACAAGGATGATGGAATCGGAGATGCCTTCGAATAGGAATAATCCTACCGCATTCTCAGCTCATGCCAAGACGAAGAACAATGCAGGTTCAAAGAAGCAAAGTCAAGGAAGACCGGGATTCAAAAATGGAAGGAAGGGAAGATGCTTCATTTGCAACAAGTTTGGTCACTATGCCAGGGAGTGTCCAAATAGAAGGGACACATCTCATGATGATGATCACACTCATTCCAAGAGCAACAACAACAATCAAAAGAATGGTAGGTTCAACAACAAAGGGAAAAGGAATGCTTCCACCACTCAACTTGGAAATGATCGAGCTCCTAAAAGACAAGAAACTCCAGGTAGGATGAGTCTAATGTTGTAAATTCTAACCAAAAGGAATTTATCTTATATCTTCCCTCTCCATTGCCTCACAGCCGAATACTTCAAGAAAATGGTTGATTGATAGTGGTGCCTTTAGGCACTTCACCGGGTACAAGGAAGCTCTTTCAAATCTGATAGAGAAGGATACAAATTTGGAAATTATCCTTGGAAACAATGTTACCTATCCTGTGAAGGGAGTTCGGAATGTTACCTTTGAATTGAATCAAGGTAACATAGTTCATCTTCAAGAAGTACTATATGTACCTGATCTAAAGAAGAATCTAGTGTCTATCTCGGAGATGAAAGACAAAGGATTCAAGGTGGCATTCATTAATGGAAAGATACGTGTGGAAAAGAAATTTCAAAGAAGCATTTACTCTTAGATTCAGGGTTGACAGCTTATATCAAGTTGGAGGAAGTCCGTTGAGAGCCATGTCTTACGACACATCTCTTTAATCCGAACTATGGCACTAAAGGTTTGCTCATCTTCACTATAAGGCTCTACCCAATGCAAGGAACATGGTTACATGTAAGCCCGAATTGAAAATAAAGCATGAAGGTGTATGCCAGGGATGTGCTTGAGGGAAAACATACAAGGGGACCATTCCCCTCAAGTGACAGCAAGACCATAGACATTTTGCAATTGGATCATTTTGATCTATCTGGTATGTTTCCTGTGAC
Organism: Pinus taeda; assembly: GCA_000404065.3. Taxonomy (NCBI): domain Eukaryota; kingdom Viridiplantae; phylum Streptophyta; class Pinopsida; order Pinales; family Pinaceae; genus Pinus; species Pinus taeda. The sequence continues at coordinate 206,024 of APFE030712859.1, forward strand.
ATCATTAGGAGGATATTTATATTATGTTGTCTTTTCGGATGACTTCTCTCGCAAAACTAGGATATATTTCTTGAAGAAGATGGACAAAATATTCTCATGGTTTTGTGCCTTCAAAGCCTTCGTGGAAAATCAAACAGGCAAGAAGATCAAGATATTGAGCACCGATAATGGAACCGAGTATGAGTCAAATGAATTCAATGACTATTGCAGGGAAGTTGGCATTAAGAGGGAGACTACTACTACATATACTCCTGAGAAAAATGGTGTTGCTGAAAGTCCATTATAGAAGCCACGCGTGCCATGCTTCATGATCAAGGACTTCCAAAGTTCCTATGGTGAGAAGCTGTCAACACTGTTGTATATGTTCAAAACCGATGCCCTCATCAAGCATTGGACTCCAAAACTCCCAAAGAAGTTTTCACCAATAGGAAACCTGATGTTTCTCATTTTAGAATTTTTGGTAGTCCCATATACTATCATGTGCCAAAAGAAAAGAGAAGTAAATTGGAGGCATCTAGGAAGAAAGGAACTTTTGTGGGCTACAGTGAAACTTCCAACCATATAGAATCTATGTGCCTCATCAAAGAGAAGTAGAGTTGAATCATGATGTCACCTTCGATGAGGATGTTGCCCTAAGGAAGATTAGCAACCTTCCTATTCCAAGGAAGGACAAAGAAGCAAATGCAGGAAATCAGGCAGATTCGCAGGATGAGCCGATGCTCGATGTTGAAGAACCGATGGATCCCATTGATCCTCCTCTTCATGAGCCCTCCTCCTCCAAAATGAGACCCTCATGGCTGAGGGAAACTCTCGAAGATGCCAAGAGACATGTTGCACCGAGGGGAAGATTTCGTGAAAGCAAGAAGCCTAATAGGTACCAAGGGTACTTAACTCTATGAGTACCATTATTCAGTCTAAACCTTGCTCACGCGAAGAAGTTGTGAAGCAACAAGTATGGAAGGATGCTATAAACAATGAGTACGAGTCAATTATGAATATGATGTCTGGGATGTGGTCCCTAGACCCAAGGACAAATTTGTTGTCACCTCTAAATGGCTCTACAAGATCAAGCATGGCGCTGATGGAAGTGCTAAGAAGTTTAAGGCCAGATTTGTTGCTCGAGGCTTCTCTCAAAAGGAAGGTGTAGATTATGATGAGATATTTGCACCCGTTGCTTGCTACACCACCATCTGTTCGATTATAGCCCTTATTGCCTCGCAAGGATGGAATCTACACCAGATGGATGTCAAGACTGCCTTCTTGCATGGTTCACTTAAGGAGGAAGTCTATGTGGAACAACCTGAGGGATTTGAAGTTCAAGATCGTCAAACACATGTATGAAGGTTGAAGAAAGCCCTCTACGGGTTGAAGCAAGCACCTTGGGCTTGCTATGAGAGGATTGATAAGTATCTGATGAAGCTGGGATTTACAAGAAATGAAGTTGATCCGAACCTTTACTTAAAGGTTGAGAATGATAGACCTCTCATCTTGGTACTCTGTGGACGATCTCTTTCTGATAGGTGCAGACCTTCTTATTCATCAATGTAAGAGAGAGAGTTGGGCTTCCGAATTTGATATGAAGGACCTAGGACTGATGCATTACTTCCTAGGTTCGAGGTTTGGCAGAAGCCAGGAGAGATTTTCCTTTCTCAAGGAAAATATGTTGTGAAGCTACTTGAAAGATTTGGGATGGTGGACTGCAAGTCTGTGACTACTCCGATGGAACTTAACTTGAAGAAGTTATGCAGAAGTGTTGTGGGGCCCGATTTGGGAAATCCCTCTGAGTATCGTCAACTCATAAGGGCCCTAATGTTCTTGGTGAACTCCTGTCCGAACATATGTTTTGAGTGAACACATTAAGTCAGTTTATGGTCGAGCCTCATCATGTACATTGGATTGCTGCCAAGAATCTCTTAAGATATCTCTGGGGCACAATCACTTATGGGTTGAAACTTGAAATACACTACCGGGAATGTGAGGCTCCATGGTTATTCTGATTAAAGTGATTTTTCACTAGCCTAGGATATGTCCCCATTTTCACCTCTTAAGAAATTATAAAGTTTTCCTAGGCAAATTACATTCCCTTATAAAAAAATTCGCAGCTTAGCCTACGGGAACTCATTAGGCTAGCAGAACTCATCTTACTTCTCCTAAGCGATTAGGGACATTATATTTGATCTTAAATTTCCACTTAAAGTCACTAGGGTTTCTAAGAGAGAGCTTTTCGCCCTCCACCTTATTCATGCAAGCCTCTCTATCTTTAACCTCACCATTCTTGAATCCATTGCCCAATTGAGAGAAGGCACTAGACTAGCTTGTGGTGATCATCCTAATTTCTTCTTTTTCTTTCTAATTCATGGAACTAGGCTTAGCATTAGCCTAAATCTGCATTTTATAACAATTTATTGTCTATTTGTTGTTTCCCTGTTGAAAGGGATTTATTTAATAAATTCAAAAATGCAAAATCTAGCATTTATTTCATGTTTTGACCCCAAAATTAGGGATGATATTTAGATAAATATTGTTGTCATATGCATTTTCAGCCATAAAAAACATTGTTTACTTAACCCTTGCTTTCTTCTTTCCTAGGCTTTGCTCCTTTGTTGATCTTATCACCCATAAGCTATTTCTCAAGCTGTTATATGCCATTGTATGCCCAAAATTGGCATATCACAAAAACCTAACTTATAGTTGCTTTCTTCCAACTTCCAAGTCATAAAGGTCTTATGAAATTGTACTTGAACTCTTGGCAACTCTTATCTCGGCCTTTTAAGACATCGCCAATAACTCTTCCTTGAATCAATAGACCTTGCGCATCACCCTAGAGCCCTCCTTAGCTGAATATCTTGTTGGTGATAGGGAAGCCTACCTTGTGGGGATAATATCCACCAGTCAACAGCTAGAGAGATGTCACTGAGGTGACTATGGTGGTAGATTTCTTGTTGCCATAAGACCCAAGTTGCCCAGTGAGGCTTTGTACTAGGCATGTTAAATTTTGCAGTAACGGGTCTCCTAAGGAAAATAATAGTTAACATAATAAAATAAGAATTATGAATATTAAAAAGGGTGAAAAAAATAAAACTAATTTTTTTAATTGCATTTTTGGCTTATCTCCTCATATGTTTACTCAACTTTCAAGTGTAGGTACTCATTGGATGTGGAATTTAACAATGCATCCAACGAGAAACAACACAATGAGTAAGTTTATAAGAATATACATTGAAAATACAATTGAGAAATAGTTTTTTCTTTCCCTACAAATCTGCCCTTATAGTTGACATCACAACCTTGAATCCGGTTGGTTCTTTTAATGTTGATGAAACAGCCTTGTCTTTTGCATTTCAGTATCACCACTGCTCTCAACATTAGAGCTACTCCCTAGGTTTATATTTAGTGTTAGAACAGCTATTGTAAACTACCTTCAGCAGTGAAATTTCGCCAATGCCACCCGTGCATTATATCCAACTAGGAAACATTGATAATCATCCATATTAAGCCATGTTTGCACCTATATATCAGTAGCTTGAGTGTCTAACCTCACAAAGCACAATTCTAGCACTGGCTGAAGTAACACCTTGGATATCGCAGGGCCAACAAAGCAATCTGTTGAACATTGTGAAACACTAAAAAGTCCTTTTGAAGATTGCTAAAGAGTCCATTGAAATTTTCTCTCCACTCTCTAATTTGTTTGGAGAATCTGGGCTTGCAAAAGGGGCAATCTAAACACTATTCTATTGTTGAGAGAGATCTATCAATCTTCTAGCTTCTTCAAAAGAATGTTGGGGCATTTGCAAATAATAATTAAAGGTGTCTAGAGAACTTCTTTGGTCATGTTGACATAATCCATGCTTTCTGCAAAGAAAACCATTCCTGTTATATTTTCAACCTAACCTAGAGTCCATGGGGGTTACTTCAACCCCAACAAAGGGAAAGGGGGAGGAACATACTATCGAAGTACATGATCTCACTTTCATGTTGCTCTACAACACAACAAAATATGGATCTCACTGGATTGTACGCTACCACATCCTCCTACCAGTGGTGGAATGCACTCTTTGATCCCATATGACAAATGCCCATGATTATCTTCCTCATCCAAGTGGGCTTTGAATGTGGAAAACAAAAGAAAATCAATAATTGTTAGCATGCACTACACATCAACAACGATTAAAAAATAGAACAGTGAAAATCAATCCATAGATGGATGATGGAGATTAATTTGACCATTATCTACTGAATTCTTTTCACAATAAAAGCACCTACGGTGTAAAATTTTAAGCATTGGAAAATATCACAAAAGAAAGCCCAAGTTGTCAACAAAGAAACATCAAATTGAATCATGAATATTTAAGTAGAAGTACAAACTATATATATATAATCCTTAGCAAATTCAGTCAAAGATAACAATCCAAAGTGTCATTCAAATTGAAATATCAATGATTAATAGAAAGACACAAGCATATGACAAACATATAACCCCTAGAGTGAATCAAGAGAATACTAAACACAAGATCAAGAAGAATCAAGTTACCAAGAGACCTTATGGGCATCCTTGTCACAACAACTATCACATTCACTAATCAACTTATCATTCTAAAGAATGAAAATATTCCATTTTGAAGAATCTATATTCTGATGTAGGTCTCAAAATAGAAGTCATCCTTAGAATCACAATCATAAAAGTTGTCCAAGAACCTTGAAAATAAATAGTCCCAGGGACGATTGATCTAGGTCAGATTGATCCGTTTGCAATGTGACAATCTTCTTTAAAGCTTAGAAGATCATTTTTTGGGGTTTCTTCCATTGGTCAAACCATTTTGAGGGGTGACATATAATGAACCTAATTATCTATATTAGTTATTGATAATGAAGTTTCTTAGAGTCATGACCTTCCATTGAGGCTTACCTTTTCTTCACTTTACAAAGAGATTGCATTCCTCATTTAGAATTAGCACTCACCATTTCAATATATATTTTATTATCGTTGTGGATATTTCAAACTTGTAAGAATTTTTATTTGTAATGGCCCTATATAATAACCAATTGGCTTGCTACAATGGTACAACAATTGTAGCCTCAACTCAATATTTCCATCACCATTCCCATTGCCAACAGCGCTTCATCAGATCACAAAGCTTTCCATAGCTAGAATTGATGTAACTTACATGGTGAAAGGCTCAACTCATACATTTGAGAATCTGAAATCCTACTTACAACGTAGCCTGCTACTACAAATGCTCAAAAAAGATCTTTGTAGCTAAGGTCCCCATGGAGGAACAATCCATCACATCATGACAAATACACACCCAACACCTCATAAGAATATCAACCTTCAAACAACCATTGACAAGCACTCGTGATGCTATCAAAGACATAGTTATAAGTGACTCTGCCTATTAATATACAAGAACACAATATTGGCACAATTGTTCCAACATTAGTAGACTCCTGGAAAATAATCCCAACAATTCATTAATGATTTCAATGAGCTCACCTGATAACAAATAGCATTAAAACTCTTTCCCGTCTCTTCATTTGATAATACCTTTCAATTAGATTCCAAAATCGAAAATAAGAGTAATCAACCAACCTAATAACTAAGACATCCCACATCTAAAAATAAGCTTTGTGTCCCAAATATCTCAACCACCATCAATTCTACTCCAAAGAAAGTCAGTCTCAATGGCCAAGGTAAGTGCAAATACTATTCTTATCTTTATTGAACTACAACTAGTAATCAATAAACCTTACCCGATGAATGCTCAGAGTAACCTAAGTTCCAAAATAGCAATGCCTCCTATTGAAATATGGTCAGTTATGGGATGAATTTCCCGATCTATAGACTGGGATGCTGAGAAGTGACTTCCAGTCGTTGGAGAGAGTATGGTGGGAGATTTACCATTTTCCTTGATTAAAAATGGCTTTAATTAATCATTTGATTAACAAAAAATAATTAATTGGAAGAAAAAAAGCCAAAAGTGACTTAAATGAAATGAAATAAAATTAAAGGGTCACTTAAGATAACATCAATGGAGGAGCTTCTAGAATAATAATAAAATAATAAAATGAGACGCTTCTAGAGGCTTGGGGATCTATCTATGGAGATCTATAAAGGAGGGGGAGGAAACCATTTGGATACATCTGGGATTTGAGTATTTTCTGTAGAGAGGTTTTGGGAACGAGCTTCTCAACTTCAGTAACCCAAGGATGGAAACCCTCGGGTGATTCAACGAGAGGGGGCGAGTACACTTTTCTCTCGTTGGTGAATTCATCCAAAATTCACAGGTTGCAACAGTTGCTTTCAGTTTAGATTTTGGAGGCCCAGTTTCAACTTGTAGCAGATATTCGTCTAAGGCCATTCTCTCAACCATTTCAGACATAATATGAACTCCTCTATTTAACAAAATAAGGCTGAGTTTTCTGAATGATTATCTTGTCAACTCTTCAGTTACATATTTTATTTCATGTTTTTGTTGTTGATTTTGAGGTTCAATTTCTGCAAATGGTTTAAGGAATTGATGGTTTAAATTTTTATGCAATTGTCTGCAAAATTTTATATTTGGGATATTTCACAATATAGGCAAATGATTTTGATGATATGACAGTATTTGTCGGAGCATGATTTTTTTGGATGTTAAAGGCCATCTAGAGCATGTTTGTTGATGTATTTTCGATTCAAATATGGTGTGATGTCCCCTCTAAATAATTTCACCCAACAGCTACACCGATTTTGCAATTTTGTCTAAGTTATGTAAATTTTGATATTTTGGGTGCTTAACTTAGGAGAAATGGGTTAGGAGGACCCCACTTGATTAATTTGGCTAAGGAAGGCCCCAACATAAGAGAAGAATGGAAAATCGAAGTGATAGTGGATGGTGGGGGCCACCCCAAAAGGGGAATACACACCACTTGAGCAAACTCGCACTTTTGGAGGGAGAAAATCAAGGTGAGGTCGATGCATGGGGCCCACATGAGAAAAGGGGAGCTCAAGGATAAATAGGAGAAAGATGCATCATTTCGGGGCTTTTGAAACTTTGCACATCAAACCTAACTAGCACGCTTAAGTTGTTGAGCCAAGTCTGCAAGTCTTGTTCAGCACATGAGATTCTCAAGCGAGATTCTCACCCTAACTTCAGTGGACTTCAAGTGCCAGCCCAAGGAGGAAGATCTACACCATTTGGGAGCTGCTCCAAACATGGCATCAGTGCATTCCATGGGAATATTCAAAGTCTGGGTGTAGGAGAGAAACGCGCACTACCTAGGAGAGTTGGTTGTGGGGCAGCAAACTTGTTAGTCTTTCCGGGAGAGCCTTAGACCATTTTCTGCATGAGATTTGAGCGCTAAGCGGGCACATTTCTGTGGGGTTTTTACTGTAGCAGTGACACCATTTCAATCACTGCATGGGCCTGCGCAAAGGTAGTTTCCGGGCCACACGTGGGAGTTGGGTGGAGCGACATTTGGGGCTGAGTTGAACTGGAATTTGGAGAGGCATCCGGATGGGTGTTTTGCTAGCATTTACCATCATTTTGGACGAGTCAAGCAAGGTCATTTCCAAGTTGGTCGAATTACCTAGTAGTCAGAGGAGCACGTGGGAATTGGGGGTAACTCTAGGGGTCAAAATTAGGTCAAACCCTTTCTGGGTTTTGGTGGATTATTGAGGAGAGACTGGGGTTAATTTCCCGGAATTTTTTGTGCATCGAACAAGAACCAAACAGCAAACTATTTCAGCCAACAGTGCAATTTTTCCAATACCAACGCAGATCATTGAGGGGAGTATATTTCCAGCATTCAAGCAGTTGCTTTCATCACCTTGGACTTGTTAGCTTGAATTTGGAAAGCCCAGTTGCATTCAATCCATACTTACATTGTACCCCCATCTGATTTATAATGAAAATGGCTAGGTTTGGCGCATTTTTTGGAGTATTTATGGGTGTTTAATTTTGTGTGTGAATTTTCTGTTGCACATACCTTGAATGCTTTGTTTATCACTGTTAATTTTCCATTAGGAATATTACAGTGGTATCAGAGCTCATCGCCTTGGTTCAACTTGTGGGAGAAACCTTCAGTCTATGACACCAAAGGACAGGTAGAATATCACATACAGGAGGCAGAGGTACAGAAGCAAGGAAAGATAGCTACAAATAACCCCTGATCCAGAAACCCTTGAGCAGGAGATTGGGGATAATCAAAATGACAAACAGAGAAACGAAGAAGAATTTTCCCAAAGCCTTTTGAAGGCTATCCACGACTTGTCTAGTGGCATTTATGAGTTGAGACAACAGGACAACTGTAATAACAAGGGTAAGCGCAGCCAGGGGGACATCCATTTGGGAGAAGGTTCAAGTACAACACACCATCAAGCCTCCAACCCACATAATGCGCTTCACATTTATAGCGCAACACCCAAGTCGACTATCCCCACATTTATAGTGTCTAGTGCTGGAGGATAGCAAGGGCAGCAGGATATGCCCATGGGAGACTACTTTGTGGAGTACTAGTCATATCGGCTAGATTTTAGAGAAGCCATTACCTTCAAATATTTTTGCCAGCTTAAGGGTAACAACAAGAACAAGGCACCAAGTGGACAAGCTTACATGCATGGCATTGATTTGCAGCACACAGTGGGAAGGCTCTTCCTTCCATCTTTTGATTCCTCTCCTAACTAGTGTTGCAAAAATCACGATATTATCGCGATAATATCGGAAAATCATGATTTTTTTAGTTTGGCGATATTATCGCCCGATTTTTACGTTAATTTTTTTCGCAAAAAATCGCAATAACTTGAAATAACAGCGACTTTTTGGGGAAAAAAGCTTGATTAAAAATAAATTTAATTAATTAATAAAATATATTTATATATATATATATATATATATATATTATATATATATATTTTATTTATTTATTTATTTTGTGCCGATTTTTTTATGAGGACGAGGAGCAACAAGGGGAGGAGGTGACACAACCTACCAAGGCTACCCTTGTCACCAGTAGAGGACATGGTCTACCTCCTGTAGCTTGTAGTTCTTCAACTTCTAGAGCACAGCAAAGTCCACTGCCAACTCCACCGGCATCTACATCTAGAGGGAAAGCTATTGCATTTTCTCGCAAGAGGGGTAGAGAAAATCAATGGTATTAGTTATTTGGTTCATTTCATTGTATATAACATTATGACTCATGATATGAGATACATTATTATAGTTTTTGTTGATATTTTGAGGATGAGTTGGGACTCAAGAGTCAGGACTGACTATTCAGGACATGATTCATTGCTATGTGTGATGTAGCACTAGAAATGATATTACACATCTTATATATTAGTTCTTTTATCATATTTATGTGTCAATGTATTTATTTTATGTTGTAGATGCTTTAGATATTAAAAAAATTGAAAAAAAAAATGAATATTTTTGTATTTTATGATTTTTTCCCGATTACTTCCCAATTTTTTCTGATTTTTTCCTAATTTTTCCCTCGCCAATATTATCCCGATAACGATTACTGCAACATTGCTCCTAACAGCTCAACCAGGGCGTGGGTTGAGAAGTTACATGTCTACTTCCAGCTTAACCAGATGACAAAGATGGAGGCAATCAAGATTGCTACTTTGCACTTCGAGGGAGAAGCTGATAATTGGTGGTTCCACAGGTTGGCCACTTTGGGGCACGCAAGTATCACTGCCTATGAGGAGTTCACACGAAGGGTTTTGGAGCATTTTGAGAGGAGAGACCCCAAGGACCACTTTGGAGAGCTGACACGGCTCAAGCAGGCCGGAAGTGTTAAGGCATCTACCTCTGGGTTTCTGAGGTTATCAGTGATGGTGCCAGATTTTTCATAGGTTGGGAGAGTTGTTCTATTTGTGGATGGATTAGCAGAGCCACTACAGGGTTTGTTGAGGTCCAATAGGCCCACCACTTTACAAGATGTAGTAGGCAGAGCTTGAGATTTACAGGATGCGCTTCCTAGGACCAAAGCGCAGGCACCCACACATCCGTGTTCTAGTAAAGGGGTTGAGACATTAGGCCTTAGCCACAGCGAGATATTCAGTGGCGAGGGCAAGTGGATGATGAGGCCTAGAGGGACCTCCGGAGGAGGAAGTTGTGCTTCACTTGCTAGGAGCGATGGGCACCAGGGCACAGGTGTACCAAGGGAAAGGCACACTTCATGGAGGTGTTTTCTGACATTGAGCCAGAGGATGATGCAGAGCAGGAGATAGACATTGGTGATGATGAGCCACAGGTGATAAGAGGAGGAGGTGGAGGCCCAACACCCCCACCAACTGGAGCTCCTTTCTTGCTTGCAGCAGGGGTTATTGCTTCACTTTAGGGAGTGTCGAAGTACCTTACTTTGAGGATCAAGGGCATGGTGCAAGGGCAGCATGTTTCAATGCTAGTAGACAATGGGTCCACCCATAATTTTGTAGATGCCCAGATGGTGGAGAGGAGGGGCATATGCACATAGTCCTTTGAGGGATTCTCGGTCTTAGTGCCAAGAGACTATACCATGCAGTGTACTAGATATGTTCCTGGGATGACAATGGTGATGGAGAACTATTCTATGACGAACCATTCCTTTGTGGTTAATGTCCCAGACACCAACGTTGTGCCTGGCGTGTAGTGGCTAAATTCTCTTGGGCGTGTTACAACTGACTGGCAGAAGTTGGAGATGGAGTTCACAAGGCCCGATGGTAAGACGGTTTTGTTGAGAGGCATGCACTCATAAACACCACAGTTAGTGTAAGTGCATAAGATAAAGGCGGACTTGCAACATGGGGATATAGAGTGGGTCGTGGAGCTCAGGGTATCTGATGCAGGGGGAAAGCCCAAACCACCACACTCTGATATCCAGGCCATTCTAAACAGGTACCTAGTAGTATTTGGAGACATCCCACCAGGACAACCACCTGATAGGGGGTTTGAGCACACTATCAAGTTGGAGCCAGAGCTACAGGCAGTTATCACGACCCCATATAGACATCCCAAGCCCTATTGGGACGAGATTGAGTAGGGCAATTCATGAGTTTTTGGCATTGGGGTACATTAGACCCAGCTCTAGTCCCTTTGCTTCATCAATTGTTCTAGTGAAGACGAAGGATGGCACGTTGTGGATGTGCATCGACTATAGAGCCCTCAACAAGAAGACATTGAAGAACCGGTACCATATTCCCAGCATAGATGAGCTTATGGATGAGCTTAGAGGAGCTAAGCACTTCTCTAAGAGACTTGAGTTTGAGGTACCATCAGATTCGGGTGAGGGATCATGATATACCTAAGACAACTTTCAGGTGTCACTATGGCCACTTAGAGTATTTTGGTTATGCCCTTTGGGCTAGCCAACGCACCTGCTACCTTCCAATCTTGCATGAACCATGCGCTCCGCAAGCAATTGCGTCGATTTATGTTGGTGTTCTTTAATGACATACTGATTTACAATAAGACATAGAAGGAGCACCTACAGCATGTAGAGGAGATGCTTCATATTTTGGAGGCGCAGCAGTTCTATGCAAAGTTGTCCAAGTGTAAGTTTGGGTTGACTAAAATGCTCTACCTGGGGCATATTATTGGAGAGGATGGAGTGCAGGTGCATGAGGAGAAGATTAGAGCCATCCAGGACTTGCCAGTTCCCCGAAACGTGACTAAGCAGAGGCGATTTGTGGGCATCTACAAGTATTACAGGAAGTTAGTAAAGGGTTTCTCACAACTAGCAACAACCCTCACAGATATGACTAAGAAGGGGGCATTCACATGGATGGAAAGGGCACAGGAAGCTTCTTAGCACCTCAAGGAGGTGATGACCAATTGTCCGATGTTCACCTTAGAGTGTGATGCACCAGGTGAGGGCATTAGCATTGTATCATCACAGGGAGTCCACCAGATAGCTTTTGAGAGTTGGAAGCTCCTTATTCATGAGAGGTTGAACTCAATCTATGACAAGGAGATGTTGGCCATCATGCATGTGTTGGCCAAATTCCGATAGTATTTGTTGGCCAACCGGTTTAGAGTGAAGGCTGATCATAACAGTCTTCACCACTTTCTGCGGCAAAAGAGCCTCAACGATAGACAGCAAAAGAGGGTCAGCAGAATTCAAGCCTACGATTTTGACATATAATATGTCAAGGGAAAGCATAACATGGCGGCGGATGCCCTATCTAGGAGGTCTGTGACACTTTCACTCATGAGCATCTACCATGATTAGAAAGCACAGCTTTTGGTGGAGTACTCCAAGGATCGACAGGGGTGTGAGATCTTGGAGGGTAATCATGGGGATGAGCACTACCATGTGATGGTCGATGTCATTTATTACAAGGAGCACATACATTTGGTACTTGGTTCGCAGTTGAGGGAGAGGATTCTCCATGTAGCGCATAATTCACTGTTGTCAGGAAACCAAACGTTCTTGAAGACAGGATAGTCAGGGAGTGCTTTACTTGGAAAGCCCTCAAGGGGAGCGTGTTGAGGCATGTGCAGGAGTGTGAGGCCTGCCAGAGGAACAAGGAGGAGTTGACCCATCCTGCTAGGTTACTAGGTCGCTCCCTATTCCGAAGGGGAAATGGAAGAGCATCTCGATGGACTTCATCGCAGGAATTCCCATGGTGCAAGGTCGTGATTGCATATACGTAGTGGTGGACAAGTTGACCAAGTATGCCCATTACTTTGTTGTCCCCTCTAGGTACTCTGCTTCGCAAGTTGTGAAGTAGTTTTTTAGAGATATCCTCTGGTTGCATGGTCTTCCCAAGACCATAGTCAATGATAGGGATAGTCGCTTCATCAGGGTCTTTTGGCAAGAGCTCTTTGGGTTGGTGGGCATTGAGCTTACTCCTAGTACTAGCTATCACCCTCAAACGGAAGGACAAACCGAGATAGTCAACAAGTGGTTGGAGGGATACTTATTGCACTACATGACAAGGTAGCAACGACTGTGGATGAGGTGGTTGCACCTAGGGGAGTATTAATACAATACTACCTACCATATGTCCATTGCTATGTCCCCTTTTTCGTGCTTTGAATGTGTATGATGCTTTATTTTTTGCTGACATTGTTTTTGGAAACAGTAGGGCCCCAAGGGCCAAAGATTGGATTCGAGAGAGCTAGGCCATCCTCAAGGCTCTTAAAGACAACCTACAGACTGCCCAAAAGCAGAAGAAAATGTATGCAGACAAGCATAGGATCGAGAGTGTAATATCCCTAACCCGGAATATTCCTCAAACCCCAGCAAAAACTCCAACCAAAAACATGCAAATGATATAATAACCCAAAAATGACAAAATAATAGTGGTACAGCATATAAATAGTGTAAACAGGAAATATAAGCAGATACTCAAGAAATGCAGCGGAAATGCTAAGCCATTTTATTACACTGAGCAATAAAATGAGTTCAAGAGGTGATCAGACAGATGGCACCTCGACTTGCACAAGGCAAGTGAAGAAATACTCTAAGGAATGACCTCTCTGCGTGGATGTTGTTGGAGAACTGTTGTGTTGATGTCGCTGCTAGCATACAAATAATGATTTGGGGTTGCTCCCCTCCTCGGAAAATGCTGAAACTCTGGAATCAGGCTCTACTCAAGAAACCCAGAAAGCTTTCCTAGAATAGCCAACCCCCGAAAATCACCCCCTTGGGGATCTGTGCAGTCCCTCAATGCTCTGCGTTGCCACTGAAGAAACCCCTCCAGAACACTGCCTGAACTCTGCCAAAAATTCTCCAAGACGCAAGGTCTAATCCCCTGCTCAATCACCCAGCATAAATCCTCCTACAAAAACCCCAATCCAACACTACAACCAGAAAGAACTGCGTCCCTCTCCCAGTGATGCGCAGTCCTCCAAAACGCTGATAAAACTGCTACTAAAATGCTCATGAAACTACTGCTGAAATGCCAATGGAAATACCTTGCCCGAGCAGGCACTCGAAGTCCCCCGGGGCTAAGGGTGAGATCTCCGAACGGAGACACTCAATGCACTAAACAGTGTTGCAGACCAGCTAAACAGCCAGCGTGCTCAGAAGTCGAAACAACTAGCTCAAAATGCACATAACTGAATGATCCAAAATGAGGGGGCTCCTCTCTCTATTATAGCCCTCGCCTCTCTCAATCCCAAGGCTCACCTCCTCCTGCGTGGCTCCCCTCTTGCCACGTGTTCCTTCCCTCCTGCGCAGTCTCTCCATGTGTCTGCGTGGGCTCCATTTCTGCGTCCCCCTTTGGCCCCCTTGGCTTCCCTTTAAGTCACAACGTTGTGCTACTAGGAGGTGACTTTTTATTCTAAAAGTGAGTTATGTCCCCTGCCCTCACTTTTTTATTTACAAATAACTATAGAAGGCAAAAATTGAACAAAATCAAACATTCCAATTAGCCATGGCTAATTAGGAATATTACAGTCTCCCCCGGCAAAATGTTGCTTGTCCTCAACCAACTGAATTGATGGATGCTACAAGATCTTCTCACTCTCCCAAGTGGCATCCTCATCCGGCAAATTCTTCCACCTCACCAAGAATTCCCGGACCGTCCTGCTCCGCAGCTGCCTCTCCTTGGTATCAATCATAGCCTCCGGTTGCAATACCAAATGCCCCTCGTCATCCATGGGTAGTAGCTCATCTGTCACTGTCACCTGCTGCCCCAATGCCTTTTTCAAGCATGATACATGAAAAACATTATGAATCTTGCTGCCTTGGGGCAGCTCCAACTCATACGCAACCTATCCAATCCTGCGTATCACCCTGTACAGCTCATAAAAGCGGGGCTTGAACTTCTCAGCCCCCTTCTGCTTTAGTGACGACTGTCAGTATGGCTGTAATTGTAGGTAGACTATGTCCCCCACCTCGAACTGTCTCTCCACCCGACCCCTGTCGACATACAGCTTCTGCTGGTTCTGTGTTGTAGCCATGTTATCGTTGAGAGCTCGGCGAATATCCTGACTCTCTTGGATCCAAATATTGGCTCTAGGAGCCTTGCTATCACCAAACATCACGTCAACAAAAGATAAAGGATGATACCCATATAAGGCATAGAATGGTGACATACCGATGGACATGTGATGTGAAGTATTGTAGCAATACTCCCCTAGATGCAGCCACCTCAACCATGCTCGTTGCTGCCCACTGACATAGTTACGCAAGTAGCCCTCTAGCCACTTGTTAACTATTTCTGTCTGTCCATCCCTCTGTAGATGATAACTGGTACTCGGTGTCAACTCCGTCCCCACCAACTGGAAAAGCTCCTGCCAAAACCCACCCATGAAACGGCTGTCCCTATCACTGACGATGGTCTTAGGAAGACCATGTAGCTTGAAAATCTCTCTGAAGAACAACTCGGCCACCTGTGCTACTGTATAGTGTGCGAATATGGCAAAAAAATGTGCGTACTTCGCCAGTCAATCAACGACAACAAAGATACAATCTTTGCCCTGTACAATGTTGCAGGAATCGCCCCCCCCCCCCCCGGATCCTAAGCCTAAAGCGCGCTTCGAAGCGAAGCGTCCCCGAATCGCTGGCCGAAGCGCGATTCCAAAAATAGGTGGCGCGATTCCGGCAAAAAATGGCGATTCCTGCCATATGGGGTTGCGGCCGCCCGGAAGCGCGATTCCTCCGGCGCTTCGGGCATGGGGTGGCGCCACGCAACCTGCCCGGAAGCGCACGCCACCCAGGCGCCACCCGAACGCCACCGCGCGGACTGCATTTTTTTTTAATTTTTTTTTAATTTTTTTTTTAAAATAAGCTAACTAAAGTTTAGGGGGTGGGTTAGGGGTGGGTTAGGGGTGGGTTAGGGTGAGTTTAGAAAACAATAAAGCCCCCATTCTCTTCTCATTTTCTCACTTTGAGTTTATGAGAGTTGGAGAAGAGAAGAGAGGAGAGGAGAAGAGAAGAGAGGAAAGGAGAGGAGAAGAGAGGAGAGCTTGGAGGAGTGAAGAAGGAGGAGCTAGAAGAAGGAGGAGGAGCTTGGAGCAAGAGCTTGGAGGACTTCATCTACAAGAGCTAAAGAGGTAAGTTCAAACCCCAAACTCCCTTATTTTTTTGACAATTTTTTTGTATTTTTCTCCTCCTTCTCCTACTATTTCCCTTTGTTTCTACTTGCTCCTTTATTTACAGGTTGTCCACCACCTATATTCCAAGATGGTGTTCTTTTGGCTTCTATGTATCATTCCACTCTTGGTTTTAATGATGGAAAAGGGGAATAGGAA
>APFE030712861.1:0-32401 GCA_000404065.3 Pinus taeda
TTTGAAAAAACCTTTTAATAATAACTGAAGGATAAACTTTACAACTCAACCAATAAGATTCATACATAGATTTAAGATTTTAAATACATTTTTTTGGAACTCTAACATTTTCATGATCCTAGTCATCATCATCTTCATTAAAAAATCTCTTGGGTGGCATCTAAAAGATAAATTTTACAATACAACATGTAAGATTACCATAGAAAGTTACAAGTTTTAATGACCATTCAACATTGGTCCTAGCCGTCACGTAATCTCAAGAAAAGAAAAAAAATAACTACTCAAACATATAAATTTATTTAAGTTTATTTATTTATTTATTATTGGAACTCAAACATTTTCAAAATATTTATGATTGTCAATTATATTTTCTTGAAAATATTTTTATATTTTATAAGATTCATTTCCTTTTCACACCCTTTTCCTTTCTTTTAATTTTATTACTTGTTATATATGTTTTAATAAAAGATTTTATATTTTGGATGAATGATATAAAAACAAAAACTAAGATGCTTTAAAATCAAAGTTCTACTTCATACTAAGTACATACCATTTGGAGCTTTTAATAATACAATAAAATAATTATCTACAATAAAATTTAGTAATATTTATAAAAATAATTTTGTTCCTTAAAATCGACTAATGAGAGATTTAAAACTAGCATTTGCACTAGATGTTGTAAAGGAAACACCATAAGTCCGTAGCACATATGGAAGAAGAGCATATATGAAAATAGATGTGATATGTTATGTGATCTAACTATAGACGAATTTGAGCCACAAATACATCTTAATGTAAATGTAATACAATCAAACAATCTACTCAAAATAGAGGCATGTGCAACTTCCTTCCCAAGTGCTCAATCGAATAGCTTATTTTCCTTGAGAGTTGAATCCCAGAACAGGCCTTTGTCTTTCATTGCTTCAATGATACTAAACCATTCACCCTAATATTGTGATGTCCCCATTCTCCACAATCTTTTTTTGTTTGTTTCTTTTAATTTGACCTATACCTATCACATAGAATAGTTTGTGAAATGGAAATGGTGGTGTATTAATTCCTTTATGGTGTGTGACTAGTGGAAAGAAATCCATATGTGGTATCATGATCATGCGTTTCCATGGCCTAATGACTAACTAAATGACAAATTTATTACAATGATTTTTTATTTGTGTTATGGGTTATTTTGAATTGTATTGTTGTATAATGTATTGGTCATTCACCTATTTAACTTCATCCTACCTAGAACTCATTTGAATATGAAAGAAATAATGTTATATATTAAGTCATTTACTTTTTAAATTGTATTTATAACAGTATTATGGCACACGTGGTGATTTTTGACTAGCTCCATCACTGGAATTCGCATGGTGTTCACATTCGCTCACTCATGCTTCTGATCAACAGTGATGGTGGCCTAGTTTGCATCGAAAGGTGAAGGTCATTTTCGGGGTTCCCATCTAACCGTAAATTTGTTTTCCTGAAGCTCCTTTCTCTCTATTTAGTCCTTGTCACGTTGTAGAGCACTATTATAGGGAAGAAGGGATTCTTTGCAATTGTGATGTATTACCGATGATATCCACTTCCCTACCACCTAGAGAGATAATGTTCCAGCACTTGGCACTCACCAAAACATTCGCACCACATATTCAAGTAGAAATTGTGAATTTCTATCCACATCGATTCTTTAAATTTGCGAAATGTGTTAGTTGGTACGCTACTCTAGCTAGTACTCTAGTTGTATTTCTTTCTTCCCCTTATTTTACCCCTTCCACATGGGTTTGACTAGTTTCTCTGCTTTTACTTCTACGTGTTTTTTTTTTTCATGGGGTTCACCTTGGGTTTCTGAGATTTACCTTTCTTGTTCCATTGGAATGTAGGCTTCCTTAGCTTAAATGAATGGAGGTACTCTTTGGAATTCTACTTTGGTACTTAACATAATTTTTACCTTGGCTTAACAATTTGGAGCTTCGCCTATAGAAATTATCGATTTTCATTTCGGTGTTTCCAAAAATATAGTGCATCCTCTCCCATTCACTTTAAGATATTTTCTCCTCATTTTCCCACTATTCCTTTCCCAGATTATGGTAGTAGTTTCATATTTTCTTCTAAGGAGTCATAGAAATTCATTGTTTTGTTCCAATTCCTCATAGTGAGAAACAAACCCAATTGTGTTGTTGCCATGGCGGGGCACCAACTATAATGAACCCTGGTAACCTCACATGTAAAAGTAGGGAGTTAGAATTTTTTTATACAAATTACCCAGAAGTAATTATCAAATTCACAACTCCAAAATTCCTCATTATCCATTAGATATAATATTCATTAGTACATTAAGTAGATTGCAATAGAAGACAGTAAGTTGTATAACCATTAACCACCACTGTGTTAGTGTAATAACATAAACTGTCTCATGAATCCTTGCATCCATTTCATTAATTCCTTCACTATATTAATTAATCTCATACTTGGACATTATGGTTAGGCCATGAAATAAGGAACCATCAACATCAAGGATTCATCATCATCAACCGACACAGAAGGCAATCACACCATTGAACACCAATATACCTTGGAAACCCCGTAGGGTGAAAACCAGCAAACATTTAATCCATTTACTAAACGCCTGTGAGGGTTTTCACCCCTCACTCAATGGCTTATAAGGGATTCCACCCCTTAACCACTGTTATAAAATCATTACAATGAATTATCATTAAGTTTTCACATAACTAGGTAAAAGCTAATACATTTTCCATGAAACAGTTTTCCTACATACTGCCACATGCAACATTCCTTGTGGCATGATTTCTCTAGCAGTGGGCGATTAATCCTTTTCCTACCACAATGTTAAACATCACTTTCCTTTGGCACCAACTGCCATCATTTCCCTTCAATGTAGTTATCAGCAATCTTTGGCAACAATATTAGATACATTATTAATCAATCAATAAGAAACCTCTAAAAGTGATCTTTTAACATCTACTCATTTGCACGAGCAAGCATACCATACTAATTAACTACTACATATATTTAAGTAAATTCACACTAATGCATATTTCTAGAGATCTAACCATTAGTTTAAAACTCCATGTTTCCCTTTAAAACATATAACACATTAGTTATGTTTACATATAGGTAATAACTATTGTTTCCGCGCCTTTGCACATGCGTTCCTTCCACATAGTTATTTTCCAAGAAATTAACAAGGCTTCTTTAAGCAAAGAACACATCTCCATAACACAATGACTATTCTTTGAGTATCCAATAGCTTATATTATAGCCCTTCTTCGATTATCATTATTTACAAGAAAGTCAACAGAATACTTTCTCTACCAAGAAAACTTATAAAGTATTCAATATTTTACCGCATTCATCAGCATATTTTCTTTACCAAGAAAACATATAAAATAATCATATTTTACCGCATGCATTAACATGTTTTCTTCACCAAGAAAACATATAAATATTCAATCTTTAACTGCATACATTAACATATTTTATTCACCAAGAATACATATAAAATAATTGAATCTTTAACTAAATGCATTAACATGTTTTCTTCACAAAGGAAACATGTAAAATATTTAATCTTTTATTGCATACTATTATGCATATATTATCTATATTTGGTAAGAAATGCTTGATAAAATACCCAAATAAAACAAACATATATTTTTTCTTCAAGAAAGTGAAGAAGTTACTTATGTTATTCATGGCAGCATCCTTGTCTCCATCACCTCTGTTCTGGAAGCCGAACCCGCCAGAGACACTGGAAACGATTTGGAGTAGCCAATAGAAGAACCCAACAAGCGTTTGAGTAGATCTTTTAGTCTGAATTTGGTTTTAATGTCCACTGACTCCTCTCTTAAAATATATTTGGCAGTCCGCATCTGCCTCATGCTTCTGTGTCTCGTGCAGCGGTCTATATATCATTATAGTCAAATAATAATCTCAAAAGAGTTGCTAGCTCTCTATAATCACAAACTCGACGTTTGCTCCAACGCAAAACCTGGAAATCCACCTCGTAATAGGATCGAGTGGCTATTCCCTCTATGCTTTATTTAGCAGTAAAGCCCAGTCTCGTCACAAGGAGGCTTCTGCCATCATTTCAGGTGATCCGTCAAGCATAACGAATCGAAGGAAGTAGGGTAACTAGGAGGGAGATGAGGGAGAGACGCTGAGGGTAATGGCATCTTCCTCGCAACCAGTTTCCCATCTGTCTAGTCATTTACTTCTCTGAGTAGTTTGGCCTCTCATATTTCCAAAAGTAACCACTGCGGTAACAAACCAGCAGTTGTATTGCTTTCACTTGTGAGTGCAGCCTCTAGCCTTCTTCTTCTTGTCTCGTTTGGTCACCTTGGGCATCTGCCCTCTCAACTTCTCCGCTCGAGCAAGGGAACCATGAACCTTACTCATTGTGATGTGGTAATGTTGCAGGAACTCCCCAATCCAATGGAATATCGTGGTGTGTCTGAATTTATGTAAAAGGAATCGATATGGAAAAATGAAAGCTCATAGAGGTAACACCATAAAAAAAAATTGCACAAACCCCTACCATCCAAGAAGTGTTTTCTTTTTACCAACATCCCTTTCTTGATTTCCCTTAATCAGTTTCTGAATATCATGAATCAGTTTGTAACTGATTTGTAACTCTTTGATTTTACAATGAGTTCTTTGGTTATTTACGAGATGAATATTATATACTCCCCCCCTTAACAAGAACACCGTCCTCGGTGTTCATCTCTCACTGGAACAGTAGATCTTACTCATGATATAAACATCTAAACCACACAAAAGGTTATCCTTGCTCTTTAAAATCAGATATTTCATTCCAAGAAATGACAATAAACAAAATAGTAATGTTATAACATAAGAAAGATCATTAGTTATAAGCATTTATAACTACAAACATATGCAAGTTCTAATTCCCATCACTTGGCCCTTATTCAAATTCAAAAACAAAACTCTATATCAACTTACCATTACTTACCAATTACTCTTGAAAATCATGAGCACTTTCATGCAAGCATTTTAATAGTGATTGAACAACCCATCAACCCCTCATGGTAAGTAATCGGTAATGTATGACTAAAAAATTCAATTGCATTAGTCACAATATTTTGAGTCAAATGAAATACTTTTAACTATCAATCAATTGTGCAATATTAAATGATTTTTAAACCACAGTACTTTTACAAGTACATTAAAGAGCTCTTCACTGCTCCACAAGCACACTGAATTAATTCTCACTAAAGACATCCAAAGAGTACTTCTAAAAGTACCAAAATAGCACCTAGCTCTCTAATCATCAAAATAGTCAATCATTGCATCAAGTTGAATTTGTCTTAGCCTCTACCAAGACGTTCACAAGATTAGTTATACAATAAAGGAATTAAAATTTCCAATAACTTCTTATTGAGTACTAAACTCATTTCGTGTTAAATGTGCATAACATATTTTACACAACTATATATAGAATTCATTTTTAACATAACATATAGATGATTAGTTAATTTCTTTAGCTATGAGAACCACAACACGCTAAAGAATTCCCAACTCATGGGAACTAGTTTCCACAACTAGATCGATTGATTTTCACATCTAGACATTTTCTTTAATAGAGACCTTACGAGGTCTCACATGGAATTCCAGTCGCCAACCAACTCAAGAATTCAAATGACCACATAGGGTCCAATATAGGATTCCTCTTGGCAGCGTGCTGCCTATTCCTCTGACAATGTGCCGTCTATGAGGAATTTTGGGCCTCCTCCAACATGCTCCAAATCAACAGAGTTTCCTTAGGCTTTTCACCCTCTTCACCATCTTGGGAAACTCCTTTCACTTATTGAGATAATTTATCTCTAGGCAGAGGAAGTACGGGCAGACAGGTACCATCAACCCCTCTAGGCAGGTAACCGCCATCAACCGAAGGCATTCAATCTGGGCAGACAAGTACCATCAACCCCTCCAGACAGGTAACTGTCATCAACCCAAGTCATTCAATCCGAGTAGGCAAGTACCATCAACCCCTCCGGGCATGCAACTACAATCAACCCAAGGCCTTATAGCCTTTCAAAACTATCTGCAACTGTCTGGCATGTTAAATTTCACTTTTATTACTCTTTCCTAAAGTAATTTACATAATGAACCATATGAACATTATCATTAACAAAATAAACATTCATGCACACCATGCATTTACGCTTAACCCTCATCATGGGTGCACAACATCTAGATTGATGGGAAAGATATCTATCATACATATTGTATGCATCGTGATTTTCCACTTCACATTGCAACAATTTACGTGATGAGTTTTCTTGTTGCCAGTAAGCTACCACTACTTAATCCCATCAGCAATGTTAGTTGTAAATATGCATCAGTTAACAAGTATTCAATTTCAAAAGAATTTCGTGAATACAATATTGTCATGTATAAAAGCATATGCAAATATTCATTAATGTATAAATGTCAGCAATTTTTGAGTTAACAATCTAAACATTTCCAATTTCCCATAGTCTATTGTCTTAATCCACACCGTCATTAATGGATTATTATCTTACATTTACAATGGCCAAAATTGGCCATGCATCATTACTATAACTAAGCATAATCAAGGTGTTCTGACCAACCCTTTGTTCTACATGCATAACTGACTAATTAGACTACCCTTATTGGAGTGATTCCTCTACTTATGCAATTAGAAGCATGAACCCCTAAGTGTCACACATGCACCAGAGTTACCATTTGATGTTAGATGCAACAACTATCTTAACACTACTATGTGACCTTTTCAGAATAATGACTTCAAGGAGACATGACGAAGATCATTAACATCAACACACTATAGTTATCATTTTCCAACTCCTTAAGCATGGTCAAAGCAATACTCGCATGCACCTCAAATGCTATCTATTCATCACCAGACTTAGAATCTTCTGCAAGATTCTAGCACTCAAATTCTGCACTATCTGGTCATCACCAGACTTAGTGATTCCTTTTCCCTTACCCGTCTAACCCTACAGCACAATTTTTTTCCTTCCCCTTGCTTCCTTTTCCTTTGGAATCATCTATAGTTTGGGAAGGTAGTTAGGGTTTACAGACAACTACATTAACACAGGTAGTCTATTTATGGATGATCGTCACATGTAATCCTACCATGAATGGGTCCTAGAAATGTTACCGACTGGATATGCTTCTACAAGTAACTTCACACTGGAATGCAACATGCATAAGAAATCCATCATTCCCATAGTAGAGATAAATTCAACCATCATTAAATAGAGCCTCAAATGATTTTTGTCTCACAACAAGTAATAATTAACATAAAAATCATACCATGCTAGTGAATCTCAAAGAATTAGAGGGAAACATCATTAAATCTCTTAAGACATAAGCATATACAATGCATCAAGCATTCATGGTGAATAAAATTAAGAACTCTTCTCATAAACAACTCGAACTATAGCACAGAGAGAGTAAGAATCATCATACATACATTCCACGCATGTGACACCTATCAAACCATCACTTGTTTACGAATTGTAACAATCTTAAATCCAATG
Organism: Pinus taeda; assembly: GCA_000404065.3. Classification (NCBI taxonomy): domain Eukaryota; kingdom Viridiplantae; phylum Streptophyta; class Pinopsida; order Pinales; family Pinaceae; genus Pinus; species Pinus taeda. The sequence continues at coordinate 7,566 of APFE030712861.1, forward strand.
CAATGAATGCATATAAGTTCTATTGATTAATCATTCAACACTAACCAATCTCAAATACCAATCAACTTCATGCATCTATGACAAGACTGAATCAAAAATTAGTTATTACAATCAAGTCTCACTACTTGACTCTTTGTATATTTTGAATACCTAAAGGGGTTCTTCTAATGTCGTTTTAAAATAATTTGTCATCCTATTCAAGGATGTTCCCCATAATTTATATTCATGCATTGACTCATTAAATTTCGTTCATTGTAACTTCAATCGTGTTCAATGAATGCATCTTTGTTATTTCCATATTTGCAAATCAAAAGTTGGTAGTTGATTGTCAATTCCTTAGTATTGTTCATAGGTGTAATGAGCGTTCAATATTGTTCATAAGTGTGACAAAAATTTTATTGTCTTTTATCCTCATCAAGAATTCAATGTCATGAACATAGTTATGCAACAACTTTATTACTTACTACTCAAAGCAGTTATAAACATGAATCACACATATCATGCCGAAAGTAGTGTACTACATAAATAAATATGTGAATGGTTAAACTCATACCTGATTTAATGCCCATTGGTGGCGTACCTAGATTTCTTTCCTGCTTACCAATTCTCAAAGGTGCCCGGGCTGCAACCTTTAGCTCTGATACCACTTGTAATGAACCCCGGTAACCTCACATGTAAAAGTAGGGAGTTAGAATAGGGAGTTAGAATTTTTTTATACAAATTACCCACAAGTAATTATCAGATTCACAACTCCACAATTCCTCATTATCCATTACATATAATATTCATTAGTACATTAAGTAAATTGCAATAGAAGACAGTAAGTTGTATAACCATTAACCACCATTGTGGTAGTGTAATAACATAAACTGTCTCATGAATCCTTGCATCCATTTCATGAATTCCTTCACCATATTAATTAATCTCATACTTGGACATTATGGTTAGGCCATCAAATAAAGAACCATCAACATCAAGGATTCATCATTGTCAACTAACAAAAAAGGAAATCACACTATTAAACACAAATATACCCTGGAAACCTCGTAGGGTGAAAACTAGCAAACGTTTAATCTTATTATTAAAAGCTCGTGAGGGTCTCCACCCCTCACTCAATGGCTTATAAGAGATTTCATCCCTTAACCATTGTTATAAAATAATTACAATGAATTATCATTAAGTTGTCACATAACTAGCTAAAAGCTAATACATTTTCCATGAAACCCTTTTCTTACATACTGCCACATGCAACATTCCTTGCGGCATGATCGTTCTAGCAATGGACAATTAATCCTTTTCCTGCCACAGTGTTAAACATCACTTTCCTTTGGCACCAACTCCCATCATTTCGTGTCAATGTAGTTGTCAACAAGCTTTGGCAACAATATTAGATACATTATTAATCAATCAATAAAAAACATCTAAAAACTATCTTTTAACATCTACTCATCTCCATGAGCGAGCATAACATACTAATTAATTACTACATATATTCATGTAAATTCTTGTTCTACTTTTCACAATGCTTATTCACACTAATGCATATTTCTCTTTAAGATATCTAACCATTAGTTTTACAAGTCCATGTTCCCCTTTAAAACATATAACACATTAGTTATGTTTACATACAAGTAATAAACTATTGTTTCTACGCCTTTGCACATGCGTTCCTTCCACAGTTATTTTCCAAGAAATTAACATAGTTTCTTTAACTTACAAAGAACACATATCCATAACACAATGACTATTTTTTGAGTATCCAATAGCTTATCTTATGGCCCTTCTTCAATATATGCAATCCATATTCCCTTCTCTAGAAATCTACCATCATTTCATGTAAACAATTACTTACTTCTTTCTTAAAGGAAGTCATCATAACCCCATTTCTCTATCTTCCTATAAGTAAGTTTTTCATGCTTTCCCTTTCAAGAACTTATTATAGATATCCATATTTACGCTTAAAGAATCTAGAAGCAATAAAAAGGTTAACTTAACCTTTTATTCAGCAAAATCAAGAATTCGATCCATCTCATCTAGAAAGACAGTCTTTTCAAGAGATTAATAGTTCCAAGAATGTTAACATGGATTATCATTTTTTACAATAAAGTCAATAGAATAATTTCTTTACCAAGAAAATTTATAAAATATTCAATCTTTAACCACATGCATTAACATGTTCTCTTCACCAAGAAAACATATAAAATATTCAATCTTTAACTGCATGGGTTAACATGTTTTCTTCACTAAGAATACATATAAAATAATTAAATCTTTACCTACATGCATTAACATGTTTTCTTCACCAAGGAAACATGTAAAATATTTAATCTTTTACTACATACTATTAGGCATATATTATCTACATTTGGTAAGAATTGCTTAATAAAATACCCAAATAAAACAAACATATATTTTTTCTTCAAGTAAGTGAGAAAGTTACTTATCTTATTCATGGTAGCCTCCTTGTCTCCATCACGTCTTTTCTGGAAGCTGAACCCACCAGAGACACTCGAAACAATTTGGAGTAGCCAAGAGAATAACCCAACAACGGTTTGTGTATATATTTGTCTTAATTGGGTTTTAAAGTCCACTGGGTCCTCTCTTAAAATATATTGGCTAGTCCTCATCTGCCTCATGCTTCTATCTCTCGTGCAACGGTCTATACATCATTATAGTCAAATAATAATCTCAAAAGAGTTGCTAGATCATTATAGTCAAATAATAATCTCAAAAGAGTTGCTAGCTCTCTATAATCACACACTCGACGTTGGCTGCAAAGCAAAACCCGCAAATCCACCTCGCAATAGGCTCCAACAACTTTTTTGTCTATCATTTATTTAGCAGTAAAGCCCAGTCTCATCACAAGGAGGCTTCTGCCATCATTTTAGGTGAGCCGGCAAGCATAATGAATCGAAGGAAGTAGGGTAACTGGAAGGGACACGAGGGAGAGATGCAGAGGGTAATGGCATCTTTCTCGCGACCATTTCCCCATCTGTCTAGTCATTTACTTCTCTGAGGAGTTTGCCCTCTCATCTTTCCGAAAGTAACCATTGCGGTATCAAACGAGCAGTTGTATTGCATTCGCTTTTGAGCGCGGCTTCCAGGCTTCTTCTTGTCTTGTTTGGCCACCTTGGGCATCTGCCCTCTCACCTTCTCTGCGCGGGCAAGGGAACCATAAACCTTACTCATTGTGATGTGGTAATGTTGCAGGAACTCCCTAATCCAAAGGAATATTGTGGTGTGTCTGAATTTATGTAGAAGGAATCGATATGGAAAAATTAAAGCTCACAAAGGTAACACCGTGAAAAAAAATACACAATCCCCTACCATCCAACAAGCATTTCCTTTTTACCAAGATCCCTTTCTTGATTTCCCTCAATGAGTTTCGGAATATCAAGAATCGATTTTTTCGGAATATCAAGAATTGGTTTGTAACTCAATTGTAACTCTTTCATTTTACAATGAGTTATTTGGTTATTTACAAAAGGAATATTAAACCAACCCTTTTCATGCAAGAGAGTGTACTCAACAATTTTACTCAGTTGTTTTCGTTGAATAATAACCTGCTGTAATTAATTCAGGGTGGCTCTACTTTTCAAATTTTTTTTTCGTGCCTACAATTATATTTTGCCCGAAAGTTATTGAACTCATTTCTTCTTTCTATTTTGGTGCTAAGGCTGTTTCGACAGGATGCGTTCATCTACATCCCAGGTAAGAAAATAACTTCTTACCTTTACGCACATGCTAGTTCTTTTGTACATAGTTTAGTTTTCTTTAAAGAGAACTCATGGTTATTTTTTACTAGTATGAAATTTTACATTACCAAGGCACAAATAAAGTGAAATTGTAAGAGCTTCCTTATTCCCTCCTATATTGAAATAATCTCTCCATTTGTGTGGTTTCGAGGTCTGCCAACTATGTCTAGGTTCTTTTTTTTTCAATAGTATTCACTACACTTCTTAGTTATTTTCGTATTACATCTATCCTAGGGGATTCAAAATGTTAGGAATGAGTCTCATTAAAGTGGGTTGTGTGTATAAAGTGTAATTCTATTATTTAAATAAAATGGATGCTCCAATTCCCACGATGGTAGTTCTACATGTATTTGGGAATATTTGAACAAAGGGGTTTTATAACTTAGTTTCCTTAATTTCTTCAATATTAATGGCACTAGAAGGTAACTCACTCTTGATAAACATTATTTTTGATAGTAAGTTCTTACTTGACTATAATATAAAAATATATCTTGTACGTATTTGGTGGTACTTGTATATCTAGTATATTTATTTGGTGGTACTTGTATATCTAGTATATTCACGGTTTGTTATACCATTTTCTTGTATTAATGGTTCTCATAGCAACTGAGTATTGATATTTTCAATGTTTTCTTTTGCATTCTCTTTTATACAAAGTTAACACACATTATTTACTAGTTATTTGCATCGCATATGAGTTATATGGTAGAATATGAGGAATGGTTATATTGAGTATTATATTCAGTACGTTGGTAGTATGCCACAACTAGGATTTTGGTTTTTGATTCTTTTTCTTACATGTTGTAACAAATTGTGAACCTATTTTTTTATTTGATCATAAATTCCATAATATTTATAGTTTTGAGTTTAAAAAATATATATATAATATTTTAAAAAAGTAATTTCGTACTTTTATGATATGTTTTCTTATAAAAAAATAAATAAATTATTTGAATATTTATATTATTAATTTATTGCAATATAAAATATATATAAATCTTAACAAAATATTTTAATAACTAAAAAGATATAATTTAAAGTAAAAAATATCAACCTTAAAAATAATAGAAAGATATATATATATATACATATTATATATATAATATATAATAAATTCATTTAGTATTACAATTTCAATAGGTAACATTTAAAAGTTTAATTATATAAAGAAAACAATCTAGGTTATAAATAAAATATTTTAATGTTATAGTTAAGTAATATTAATTTGTGTTTAAAAATATAATAATAATAAAAAATATTTTAGCGTGGTCAATATAGTCCGTGAATAAAATGTTTCAATGTTCATGTTAAGTAAAATATTCCAATGTTAATTATGTATATATTATATATTTTTAAAAGAAAACAACACTTATATTATATAATGTAACTAAGGAAATAGTTTATTAAGTTTAAAACATTTCAAATAGGTTAATTATTTTGTAGTTTTGTCAAATTTTAAGCTTTTTCAAAGCAGTAAAAATTAGTTGGAATTGTAAGTTTAAGACATGTAGTCCAACAATCCAAGTTTCCATGAAAATTTCAAAGAGTTTAATCCATTTATTTATTAAAATATATAATTTAAACAATGAAAAATGGAAAAAAGTTATCAAATCCATAAATATGTAAATATTTTTTCAAGTTTTTCACTCTAAAAAATGTTCTCACCTAAAGAGTTTTTACTGGTTTCAAGGTTTACTAGATCCATAACCCTAGACCTACAGCTAAAATCTATATACAAAATATGAAAAAAAACAATATGTAAACTTGGAGAGGTAGAATAATTATAAGTACTTACCTAGTGAATTTGAAGATGGTGTAATATAATGAAATATAAGAATATGAATTGACTTTCCAAATATGTAAATTTTATTTGTAGAAATTGCTTTTAACTATGACAAATTTTATTTTTTTAACATTAGTACATTAATTTTCATACAAAATTTAATCCATATTATTTTTCTCATGAATTTTTTATTGTATAAATCATGGAATTTTTAACATCAACTTTTTGTAATTATAGTTTTCTATTTTTATTTCAAACTATGAAAGGCATTATATACTTAAAGTTACAAAGATTTCAATCAATGCAACCTAGAGACATCATACTCTTATCAAACATTCATTTTTGTTTTTGGATTTTACATTTTAATTTCCTCTACTACATATTATAATTCTTTTCCAAATGATTAATTCCCCCAAAAATTATAGTGGAAATATGCTAGGGGTGTATTTTAATATTTAAACATATGTCAAAAAAAAAATGTATTAAATTAAGTGAAAACTATTTTTAAAATATTTTATATTTGAAATATGAAAAGTAGACTTTATACGGAATTTTGATTGTATAAATGATGGAATTTTTAAACTAAACTTTTGTAAAATTGTAATTTTTTATTTTTATTTCAAATTATGAAAGGCGTTACATACTTGAAATTATAAAAATTTGAATGAATGCAAGCTAGAGAGGTCATACTATTATCAAACTTTCATTTTTGCTTTTGGGTAGATAGAGAGTGAGTGATTGCTGAGAAAGGGAAATAGATGGTGAAATAGATGGTGTTTGAGACACTGAGAGAGAGAAGGAGAGAGGGAGGGAGATAAATACATAGAGGATAGAAAAGACACATAAATTATATTAGTTGAATTAGAGAGAAGGAGAGAGGTAGGGAGAGAAATACAGAGAGGATAGAAAAGACACAAATTATATTAGTTGAAGTAGATAGATGGAGAGTGGGGGGAGAGAAAAAGAGAGCCAATGAGGGAGATAGGGAGGGGAAGGAAATTTCTATAAGGGAGGGATCTTGAGAGAGGGTCTAGAGAGGGAGAGAGAGTGGATGAAGAGAGAGACAAAGAGGGAAGAAGTGGGAGTGAGGTGAGAGAAAGAATAAGAGAAGGACAAATGGAACCTGTTGAGGGATAAGCAGAAACAAAGAGATAGAGACAAATAGACAAAAAGTGAAAGAACTAGGGTGGGAAAGAAAAAAGGGGACATGGAGAGAGATGGAAATGAGGAAGGGGAGAGAGTGAGAGATACACGAAAATATGTAAATGGAAATCGAGAGATAGCAAGTTGGGGGTGAAGAAAGAGAGAAATTTAGAACTAGATAGGGAGGAAGGATAGACAAATAGGGATATAGCATGGAAGAAGAAGGGGATAGAGAAGGAAGACAAGAGAGAGAGAGAGACACTAAGAGATGGGAGGATATGGAGAGTGAGAGAGGAGAAAGACAAGGATGGAGAGTGTGGAAGGTGAATAAAACATAGACAAATGACAGACTAGGGGTAAATATATGGAGAGACAATGATGGCACATAGGGAGAGAAAGATATATTGATATGGAGAGGATAATATATAAAGAAGAGGAGAGGGGGGGATGATACATGGAGAGAGGGATAATGAGAGTCATATAGTGAGATTGAAGGAATGACGGAAAGAGATGGGGGTTGTGAAGGAGGGATATAGATACATAGATGGAAGAAGAGATAAAGAGAAACACATGAATATGATAATGGAAATAGACAAATGGAGAGTAATGGACCAATAGAAATAGACAACCATGTATGAATAAATGAAGGAGAGAAGGATGGTACAAATGGTACTAAGATTACGAATGGAGTGATAGTGGGTGGGAGGGAGTGGAAGAAGAGAGAAATAGAGAAGGAAAAAAGAATGAAAGGTGGACATAAAGAGAAAGGGAGAAGGAGAGAGGGAGGGATGTCTAAAGAGTGAAGTGGGGAGAGGAGAGAGATTGAAAAAGAGTTGGAGATATGGAGAGGCTTAGAGAGAGTGATGGGCAAGAAGGGAAGAGAAATAATGACCGGGGGAGAGAAGGAGATAGAGATATACATAGAGGGTGCATAGGGATGGATGACATAGAGTGAGATGGAGAGAATATAGAGGAATGAGGATAGAGATGGGTATAGGGTGAGAGGGAGAGGAGGGAGGATAGAGAGAAGAGATGAGGGAGGTTAATAGAGTATGGATAGAGAAAGAGAGATCGCAGAAGGAGAGAGATATTTGTGTAGTCTACAAACTTTAGACACCCTTCTACTTCTACACATTCAACAATTTCTTGGAATTTACTTTTGTGCCAGAAAAATAATGTAGCTCTATTGGGGAGAGAATTTGCAATGAATTTCACTCTTTCAGGTCTACATTTAACGAACAAAATTGTCATTCTCATCCAGGATATCCACTATAAAGCATGAATGATTCATTTCTTGGAATTTACTTTTGTGCAGGAAAAATAATGTAGCTCTATTGGGGAGGGAATTTGCAATGAATTTCACTCTTTCGGGTCTACATTTGACGAACAAACGTGATCATTCTCATGCAGGATATCCACTATAAAGCATGGATGATTCATTCTCTTTAAATCACAATAGTGAATCTAAGTAGAGATTTATTTCTAATTGATTTTTCCTGTAGCCAAATTTCAATGCAAACGTTTTCAACGCTAGAACAAGTGATTTTTCACAAAATTCCTCTGTTCAATCGGGGAGCTCTTTGGACCCATAAAATTTACAGCATTTCTCTGGCAATGGGCATGGTTGTCATATGTCAAGGGTGGTTACCGTGCCACCTCTTTCTGCACAAAATATTTCTAAGCGTGGAATGCAACGATCTATTAAATCTCTTCGTTGAAATCCACATTCCATTGCTGGAGAAAGACAATCCTACAAATATTGGCATCTATGGCGGCTTCCATCACAGAAACGGCGTTGTTTCAATTGTTGTACCAAATGCAACCCTGAACTGAGACTTCGAGTCTAAGGTAGGCAGGCCAACACTGTTCACCAGTGCTACACCTAAATTTTTTGTTTGATAGACAGGTGTAGCACAAAGATCAAGTTCTGCATCAATTTGTTTAAGGCTTGACATAGCCTTCGCTTCTTCACTTCTTGATCACAATCAAGATCAAGTTCTGCATCAATTTGTTTAACGCTTGACATAGCCTTCGCTTCTTCACTCACAATCAACCGAAATGGTAGGATTCACCAATCTGAGAATAAGCAATCCAATTTTACCATAGATATACACTCAACCTGATCTTGTTTTCTGCCTTCGATTCATATGAGATATGCATAAGATATAGCGGGTATTATTTTTATGCAAAACTTACTGCAAAGCATCCGTGACTCAATTTATGCAACCCTATCAACCATTTAAAATGCTCAGCTTCACATATGATATTAATATACATATGATATTCAGATATATACTAATGATGAAAGGTCATGGAAGAAATGAAGAAATATGTTCCTAGTTACCTGAAAAATAACCATCCATTATTTTTATTTATAATAGTGAAAATAAGTTTCACCATTATGAGAGGATAAGTTTTACAGGGTAGTAGAGAATTTCCCTACTTAGACTTACTGCTTTTAATGATTTTGAATTAGAATTCTAATATTTTCAAGGGTTTTATCATCATTTTCATGATTGTAATTTAAAAAAGTTTTGACTGATATATAAATAAACAAAATTATATTTATTTTAAATTCTCATTTACCAAGTTTTAGGGGATTAATTTTTTTACTTTAAAAACTGTTTTTATATTAAAATGTTTGATTCTCCATGATAGGTAAATTTAGGTTTAAAATGTCTTTTGACTAATTTAACTATGGGTTATAATTATTAAATTTATATTCTTTTGTTTTATTTTATTTTATTTTTATATAATTTGAAAAAATCTAAATGTTTTATTGTTAATTATAATTATTAATTTTTTTAGATTTTTTTTTTTATGTAATTTGATGGAGTCAAAATATTTAACAAGACATTACATTACACTATTTGTATTTTACACCACACTAGATAGGATTACTAAGTCAACTTACAAGTTTGAAAAAACATTTTAGTAATAACCCAAAGATAAACTTTACAACTCAACCAATCAGATTCTTACATTATTAATTTTATGCTTTTTTTTATTTTGTTTTGTTTTTTTTTTAATCTAATTTGAAAGAGTGAAAATGTTTTATTGGTAATTACAATTATTTATTTTTTTATTTTTTTCCTTTTTATTTTTTAATCTAATTTGGAGTCGAAATATTTAACAAGACATTACATTACGGCATCTATATTTTACATCACACTACATAGGATTACTAAGTCAACTTACAAGTTTCAAAAAACCTTTTAATAATAAGAGAAGGATAAATTTTGAAAAAACCTTTTAATAATAAGGGAAGGATAAACCTTAAGAGTCAACCAATGAGATTAGTACATAAATTTACAATTTTAAATACATTTTTTTGGAACTCTAACATTTTCATGATCCTAGTCATCATCATCTTCATTAAAAAATCTCTTGGGTGGCATCTAAAAGATAAATTTTACAATACAACATGTAAGATTACCATATAAAGTTACAAGTTTTAATTACCATTCAACATTGGTCCTAACCGTCACCTAATCTCAAGAAAAGCAAAAAATAACTACTCAAACATATAAATTTGTTTAAGGTTATTTATCTATTTATTATTGGAACTCAAACATTTTCAAAATATTTATGATTGTGAATTATATTTTCTTGATTTTTTTTTTATATTTTATAAGATTCATTTCCTTTTCACACCCTTTTCCTTTCTTTTCATTTTATTACTTCTTTTATATGTTTTAATAAAATATTTTATATTTTGGATGAATGATATAAAAACAAAAACTAAGATGCTTTAAAATCAAAGTTATACTTCATACTAAGTACATACCATGTGGAGCTTTTAATATACAATAAAATAATTCTTTACAATAAATTTAGTAATATTTATAAAAATAATTTTGTTCCTTAAAATCGACTCATGAGAGATTTAAAACTAGCATTTGCACTAGATGTTGTAAATGAAACACCATAAGTCCTTAGAACATAAGGAAGAAGAGCATATATGAAAATAGATGTGATATGTTATGTGATCTAACTATAGATGAATTTGAGCCACAAATACATCTTAATGTAAATGTAATAGAATCAAACAATCTACTCAAAACAGAGGCATGTGCAACTTCCTTCCTAGGTGCTCAATCAAATAGCTTATTTTCCTTGAGAGTTGAATCCTAGACCAGGCCTTTGTCTTTCATTGCTTCAACCATACTAAACCATTCACCCTAATATTGTGATGTCCCCATTCTCCACAAGACCAGGCCTTTGTCTTTCATTGCTTCAACCATACTAAACCATTCACCATAATATTGTGATGTCCCCATTCTCCACAATCTTTTTTTGTTTGTTTCTTTTAATTTGACCTATACCTATCACATAGAATAGTTTGTGAAATGGAAATCATGGTGCATTAATCCCTTTATGGTCTGTGACTAGGGGAAATAAATCCATATGTGGTATCATGATCATGCGTTTCCATGGCCTAATGACTAACTAACTCACAAATTTATTACAATGATTTTTTATTTCTGTTATGGGTTATTTTGAATTGTATTGTTGTATAATGTATTGGTCATTCACCTATTTAACTTCATCCTACCTAGAACTCATTTGAATATGAAATAAATAATGTTATATCTTAAGTCATTTACTCCTCTAATTGTATTTGTAACAATATTATGGCACACGTGGTGATTTTTGACTAGCTCAATCACTGGAACTCGCATGGTGTTCACATTCGCCCACTCATGGTTATGATCAACAGCGAGGGTGGCCTAGTTTGCATCGGAAGGTCAAGGTCATTTTCGGGGTTTCCATTTAATCGTAAATTTGTTTTCCTGAAGCTCCTTTCTCTCTATTTCGTCCTTCTCACGTTGTAGAGCACTATTATAGGGAAGAAGGGATTCTTTGCAATTGTGATGTATTATAGATGATATCCACTTCCCTACCACCTAGAGAGATAATGTTCCAGCACTTGGCACTCACCAAAACCATCGCACCACATATTCAAGTAGAAATTGTGAATTTCTATCTGCATCGATTCTTTAAATTTGCGAAATGTGTTAGTTGGTACCCCACTCTAGCTAGTACTCTCGTTGTATTTCTTTATTCCCCTTATTTTACCCCTTCCACCTGGGTTTGACTAGCTTCTCTGCTTTTGCTTCTACGTGTTTTTTTTTTTTCATGGGGTTCGCCTTGGGTTTCTGAGATTTACCTTTCTTGTTCCAGTGGAATGCAGGCTTCCTTAGCTTAAAGGAATGGAGGTACTCTTTGGACTTCTACTTTGGTACTTAACATAATTTTTATCTTGGCTTAACAATTTGCAGCTTCACCTATAGAAATTATCGGTTTTCATTTGGGTGTTTCCAAAAATATAGTGCATCCTCTCTCATTCACTTTAAGATATTTTCTCCTCATTTTCCCACTATTCCTTTCCCAGATTACGGTAGTAGTTTCATACTCGCTTCTAAGGAAAAATAGAAATTCATTGTTTTGTTTCAATTCCTCATAGTGAGAAACAAACCCAATTATGTTGTTTCCACGGCGGGACACCAACTGTAATGAACACTGGTAACCTCACATGTAAAAGTAGGGAGTTAGAATTTTTTTGTACAAATTACCCACAAGTAATTATCAAATTCACAACTCCAAAATTCCTCATTATCCATTAGATATAATATTCATTAGTACATTAAGTAAATTGCGATAGAAGACAATAAGTTGTATAACCATTAACCACCACTGTGGTAGTGTAATAACATAAATTGTCTCATGAATTCTTGCATCCATTTCATTAATTCCTTCACCATATTAATTAATCTCATACTTGGAAATTATGGTTAGGACATCAAATAAGGAACCATCAACATCAAGGATTGATCATCATCAACTGACACAGAAGGCAATCACACAATTGAACACCAATATACCTTGGAAACCTCGTAGGGTGAAAAGCAGCAAACGTTTAATCCATCTACTAAACGCTCATTAGGGTTTTCACCCCTCACTCAATGGCTTACAAGGGATTCCATCCCTTAACCATTCTTATAAAATTATTACAATGAATTATCATTAAGTTGTCACATAACTAGCTAAAAGCTAAAACATTTTCCATGAAACCCTTTTCCTACATACTGCGACATGCAACATTCCTTGTGGAATGATTGCTCTAGCAATGGGTGATTAATCCTTTTCCTACCAGAATGTTAAACATCACTTTCCTTTGGCACCAACTGCCATCATTTCCTGTCAATGTAGTTATCAACAAGCTTTGGCAACAATATTAGATACATTATTAATCAATCAATAAGAAACCTCTAAAAGTGATCTTTTAACATCTACTCCTCTGCATGAGCAAGCATAACATACTAATTAACTACTACATATATTCAAGTAAATTATTGTTCTACTTTTCACAATGCTTATTCACGCTAATGCATATTTCTAGAGATCTAACCATTAGTTTAAAAGTCCATGTTTCCCTTTAAAACATATAACACATTAGCTATGTTTACATACAAGTAATAACTATTGTTTCTGCGCCTTTGCACATGCGTTCCTTCCACATTGTTATTTTCCAAGAAATTAACATAGTTTCTTTAACACACAAAGAACACATCTCCATAACACAATGAATATTCTTTGAGTATCCTATAGCTTATCTTATAGCACTTCTTCACTATATGCAACGCATATTACCTTCTGTAGAACTCTAACATCATTTCATGTAAACAATTACTTACTTCTTTCTTAAAGGAAGTCATCATAACCCCATTTCTCTATCTTCCTATAAATAAGTTTCTCATGCTTTTCATTTCAAGAAATTATTATAGGTACCCATATTTACACTTAAAGAATCTATAAGCAATAACAAGGTTAACTTAACATTTTATGCACTAAAATGAAGATTTCGATCCAACTCATCTAGAAAGACAATTTTTCAAGAGATTATTATTTATAAGAATGTTAACATTGATTATCATTATTTACAAGAAAGTCAATAGAATACTTTCTTTACCAAGAAAATTTATAAAGTATTCAATCTTTTACCACATTCATCAACATATTTTCTTTACTAAGAAAACATATAAAATAATCATATTTTACCGCATGCATTAACATGTTTTCTTCACCAAGAAAACATATAAAATATTCAATCCTTAACAGCATACATTAACATGTTTTCTTCACCAAGAATACGTATAAAATAATTGAATCTCTAACTACATGCATTAACATATTTTCTTCACCAAGGAAACATGTAAAATATTTAATCTTTTATTGCATACTATTATGCATATATTATCTATATTTGGTAAGAAATGCTTGATAAAATACCCAAATAAAACAAACATATATTTTTTCTTCAAGAAAGTGAGCAAGTTACTTATGTTATTCATGGAAGCCTCCTTCTCTCCATCACCTCTGTTGTGGAAGCCGAACCCGCCAGAGACACTGGAAATAATTTGGAGTAGCCAAGAGAAGAACCTAAGAAGGGTTTGAGTAGATTTTTTAGTCTGAATTTGGTTTTAATGTCCGCTGACTCCTCTCTTAAATTATATTGGGCAGTTTGCATCTGCCTCATGCTTCTATCTCTCGTCCAGCGGTCTATACATCATTATAGTCAAATAATAATCTCAAAAGAGTTGCTAGCTCTCTATAATCACAAACTCGACATTGTCTCCAACGCAAAACTTGGAAATCCACCTCATAATAGGCTCGACTTTCTATTACCTCTATGCTTTAATTAGTATTAAAGCCCAGTCTGGTCACAAGCAGGCTTCTGCCATCATTTCAGGTGAGTCAGCAAGCATAACGAATTGAAGGAAGTAGGGTAACTCGGAGGGAGACGAGGGAGAGACGTAGAGGGTAATGGCATATTTCTTGCAACCAGTTTCCCATCTGTCTAGCCTTTTACTTCTCTGAGTAGTTTGGCCTCTCATATTTCCAAAAGTAACCATGGCGGTAACAAACCAGCAGTTGTATTGAATTTGCTTGTGAGTGCAGCCTCTAGGCTTCTTCTTCTTGTCTCGTTTGGTCACCTTGGGCATCTGCCCTCTCAACTTCTTCGCTCGAGCAAGGGAACTGTGAACCTTACTCATTGTGATGTGGTAATGTTGGAGGAACTCCCCAATCCAATGGAAAATCGTGGTGTGTCTGAATTTATGTAAAAGGAATCGATATGGGAAAATGAAAGCTCACAGAGGTAACACCATCAAAAAAAAATACACAACGCCCTACCATCCAAGAAGTGTTTCCTTTTTACCAAGATCCCTTTCTTTATTTCCCTTAATCAGTTTCTGAATATCAAGAATCAATTTGTAACTGATTTGTAACTCTTTGATTTTACAATGAGTTATTTGGTTATTTACGAGAGGAATATTATATACTCCCCCCCTTAACAAGAACACCGTCCTTGGTGTTCATCTCCCACTGGAACAATAGATCTTACTCATGATATAAACATCTAAACCACACAAAAAGTTATCTTTTCTCTTTAAAATGAGATATTTCATTCCAATAAATGACAATAAACAAAATAGTAAGGTTATAACATAAGAAAGATCATTAGTTATAAGCATTTATAACTGTAAACATATGCAAGTTCTAATTTCCATCACTTGGCCCTTATTCAAATTAAAAAAAAAAACTCTATATCAACTTACCATTACTTACCAATTACTCTTGAAAATCATGAGCACTTTCATGCAAGCATTTTAATAGTGATTGAACAACCCATCAACCCCTCATGATAAGTAACCGGTAATGTATGACTAACAAATTCAATTGCATTAGTCACAATATTTTGAGTCAAATGAAAGACTTTTAACTATCAATCAATTGTGCAATATTAGATGATTTTTAAATCACAGTACTTTTACAAATACATTAAAGAGCTCTTCACTGCTCCTCAAGCACACTGAATTAATTCTCACTAAAGATATCCAAAGAGTACTTCTAAAAGTACCAAAATAGCACCTAGTTCTCTAATCATCAAAATAGTCAATCATTGCATCAAGTAAAAATTGTCTTAGCCTCTACTAAGACGTTCACAAGATTAGTTATACAATAAAGGAATTAAAATTTTCAATAACTCCTTACTGAGTACTAAACTCATTTCATGTTAAATGTGCATAACATATTTTACACAACTATACATAGAATTCATTTTTAACATAACATATAGATGATTAATTAATTTCTTTAGCTATGAGAACCACAACAGGCTAAAGAATTCCCAACCCATGGGAACTAGTTTCCACAACTAGATCGATTCATTTTCACATCTAGACAGTTTCTTTGATAGAGACCTTACTAGGTCTCACATGGAATTCCACTAGCCAACCAGCTCAAGAATTCGAATGACCACAGAGGGTCCAATATAGGATTCCTCTTGGTAGCGTGCTACCTATTACTCTGACAGCGTCCCGTCTATGGGGAATTTTGGGCCTCCTCCAACAGGCTCCAAATCAACAGAGTTTCCTTAGGCCTTTCACCCTCTTCACCATTTTGGCAAACTCCTTTCACTTATTGAGATAATTGATCTCTAGGGAGAGGAAATCTAGGCAGACAGGTACCATCAACCCCTCTAGGCAGGTAACTGCCATCAACCGAAGGCATTCAATCTGGGCAGACAAGTACCATCAACCATTCCGGACAGGTAACTGTCATCAACCCAAGTCATTCAATCCAAGTAGGCAAGTACCATCAACCCCTTCGGACATGCAACTGCAATCAACCCAAGGCCTTATAGACTTTCACAACTATCCGCAATTGTGTGGCATGCTAAATTTCAGTTTTATTACTCTTTCCCAAAGTAACTTACATAATGAACCATATGAACATTATCATTAACAAAATAAGCATGCATGCACACGCTTAACCCTCATCATGGGTGCACAACATCTAGATTGATGGGAAACATATCTATCATACATATTGTATGCATCCTGATTTTCCAAATAACATAATCATGCATATCATATAACATTAGAATTTCTCATTTATGATTGCACTTCACATTGCAGCAATTTATGTGACGAGTTTTCTTGTTGTCATTAAGCTACCACTACTTAATCTGATTAGCAATGTTAGTTGTAAATATGCATCAATTAACAAGTATTCAATTTCAAAAAAAATTCATGAATACAATATTTTCATGTATAAAAGGATATGCAAATATTTATTAATGTATAAATGTCAGCAATAGTTGAGTTAACAATCTAAACATTTCTAATTTCCCATAGTCTATTTTCTTAATCCACATCGTCATTAATGGAGTATTATCTTACATTTACAATGGCCAACATTGGCCATGCATCATTACTATAATTAAGCATAATCAAGGTGTTTTCACAAACCCTTTGTTCAACATGCATAACTAACTAATTACACTAACCTTATTTGAGTGATTCCTCTACTTATGCAATTATAAGCATGAACCCCTATGTGTCACACATGCATGAGAGTTAACATTTGATGTTAGATGCAACAACTATCTTAACACTACTATGTGACCTTTTTAGAATAATTACTTCAAGGAGACATGATGAAAATCATTAACATCAATACACTATAGTTATCATTTTCCAACTCCTTAAGCATGGTCAAAGAAATACTCACATGCACCTCAAGTTCTATCTAGTCATCACGAGACTTAGAATCTTCTGCAATATTCTAGCACTCAAAGTCTGCACTATCTGGTGATCACCAGCCTTAGTGATTCCTTTTCTCTTACTCGTCTATCCCTATAGCACGATTTTTTTCCTTCCCCTTGTTTCCTTTTCCTTTGGAAGAATCTATAGTTGAGGAAGGTAGTTAGGGTTTACAGAAAACTACATTAACACAGGTAATCTACTTATGGATGATTGTCACATGTAATCCTACCATGAATGGGTCCTAGAAATGTTACCGATTGGATATGCTTCTACAAGTAACTTCACACTGGAATGCAACATGCATAAGAAATCCATCATTCCCATAGTAGAGATAAATTCAACCATCATTAAATAGAGGCTCAAATGAATTTTATCTCACAACAAGTAATGATTAACATAAAAATCATACCATGCTAGTGAATCTCAAAGAATTAGAGGGAAACATCATTAAATCTCTTAAGACATAAGCATATACAATGCATCAAGCATTCATGGTGAATAAAGTTAAGAAATCTTCTCATAAACAACTCGAACTATAGCACAGAGAGAGTAAGAATCATCATACACACATTCCGCGCATGTGACACCAATCAAACCATCACTTGTTTTCGAATTGTAACAGTCTTAAATCCAATGCAATTAATGCATATAAGTTCTATTGGTTAATCATTCAACACTAACCAATCTCAAATACCAATCATCTTCATGCATCTATGACAAGACTGAATCCAAAATTAGTTATTACAATCAAGTCTCACTACTTGACTCTTTGTATATTTTGAATACCTAAAGGGGTTCTTCTAATGTCCCTTTAAAACAATTTGTCCTCCTATTCAAGGATGTTCCCCATAATTTATATTCATGCATTGACCCATTAAATTTCGTTCATTGTAACTTCAATCATGTTCAATGAATGCATCTTTGTTATTGCCATATTTGCAAATCAAAAGTTGGTAGTTGATTGTCACTTCCTTAGTATTGTTCATAGGTGTAATGAGCGTTCAATATTGTTCATAAGTGTCACAAAAGTTGTATTGTCTTTTATCCTCATCAAGAATTCAATGTCATGAACATAGTTATGCAACAACTTTATTACTTACTACTCAAAGCAGTTATAAACATGAATAACACATATCATGCCGAAAGTAGTGTACTACATAAATCAATATATGAATGGTTAAACTCATACCTGAGTTAATGCCCATTGGTGGCGTACCTAAATTTCTTTCCTGGTTACCAATTCTCGAAGGTGCCCGTGCTGCAACCTTTAGCTCTGATACCACTTGTAATGAACCCCGGTAACATCACATGTAAAAGTAGGGAGTTAGAATTTTTTTATACAAATTACCCACGAGTAATTATCAAATTCACAACTCCACAATTCCTCATTATCCATTAGATATAATATTCATTAGTACATTAAGTAAATTGTAATAGAAGATAGTAAGTTGTATAACCATTAACCACCACTGTGGTAGTGTAATAACATAAACCCTCTCATGAATCCTTGCATCCATTTCATTAATTCCTTCACCATATTAATTAATCTCATACTTGGACATTATGGTTAGGCCATCAAATAAAAAACCATCAACATCAAGGATTCATCATCATCAACTAACAGAAAAGGAAATCACACTATTGAACACCAATATACCCTGGAAACCTTGTAGGGTGAAAACCAACAAACATTTAATCTTATTATTAAAAGCGCGTAAGGGTTTTCGCCCCTCAATCAATGGCTTATAAGGGATTCCATCCCTTAACCATTGTTATAAAATAATTACAATGAATTATCATTAAGTTGTCACATAACTAGCTAAAAGCTAATACATTTTCCATGAAACCCTTTTCTTACATACCGCCACATGCAACATTCCTTGTGGCATGATCGTTCTAGCAATGGACAATTAATCCTTTCCGTGCCACAATGTTAAACATCACTTTCCTTTGGCACCAACTCCAATCATTTGCTGTCAATGTGGTTGTCAACAAGCTTTGACAACAATATTAGATACATTATTAATCAGTCAATAAACAACCTCTAAAAGTGATCTTTTAACATCTACTCATCTCCATGAGCGAGCATAACATACTAATTAACTACTACATATATTCAAGTAAATTCTTGTTCTACTTTTCACAATGCTTATTCAGACTAATGCATCTTTCTCCTTAAGATATCTAACCGTTAGTTTTACAAGTCCATGTTTCCCTTTAAAACAATTAACACATTAGTTATGTTTACATACAAGTAATAAACTATTGTTTCTATGCCTTTGCACATGCGTTCCTTCCACAGTTATTTTCCAAGAAATTAACATAGTTTATTTAACTTACAAAGAACACATCTCCATAACACAATGACTATTCTTTGAGTATCCAATAGCTTACCTTATGTCCCTTCTTCAATATATGCAATGCATATTCCCTTCTGTAGAACTCTACCATTATTTCATGTAAACAATTAGTTACTTCTTTCTTAAAGGAAGTCATCATAACCCCATTTCTCTATCTTCCTATAAGTAAGTTTCTCATGCTTTTCCTTTCAACAAATTATTATAGATATCCATCTTTATGCTTAAAGAATCTAGAAGCAATAACAAGGTTAGCTTAACCTTTTATGCACCAAAATCAAGAATTCAATCCATCTCATCTAGAAAGACAATATTTTGAAGAGATTAATATTTCCAAGAATGTTAACATCGATTATCATTATATACAAGAAAGTCAATAGAATAATTTCTTTACCAAGAAAACTTATAAAATATTCAATCTTCTACCGCATGCATAAACATATTTTCTTTACCAAGAAAACATATAAAATAATCATCTTTTACCGCATGCATTAACATGTTCTCTTCACCAAGAAAACATATAAAATATTCAATCTTTAATTGCATTTCTTCACTAATAATACATATAAAATAATTAAGTCTTTAACTGCATGCATTAACATGTTTTCTTCACCAAGGAAACATTTAAAATATTTAATCTTTTACTGCATACTATTATGCATATATTATCTATATTTGGTAAGAATTTCTTAATAAAATACCCAAATAAAACAAACATATATTTTTTCTTCAAGAAAGTGAGAAAGTTACTTATCTTATTCATGGTAGCCTCCTTGTCTCCATCACCTTTGTTCTGGAAGTCGAACTTACCAGAGACACTCGAAACAATTTGGAGTAGCCAAGAGAAGAACCCAACAAGGGTTTGTGTAGAGTTTTTAGTCTTAATTTAGTTTTAAAGTCCAATGGGTCCTCTCTTAAAATATATTGGCTATTCCACATCTGCCTCGTGCTTATGTCTCTCGTACAACGGTCTATACATCATTATAGTGAAATAATAATCTCAAAAGAGTTGCTAGATCATTATAGTCAAATAATAATCTCAAAAGAGTTGCTAGCTCTCTATAATCACAACCTCGACGTTGGCTCCAACGCAAAACCTGCAAATCCACCTCGCAATAAGCTCCAACAACTATTCCATCTATGCTTTATTTAATAGTAAAGCCAAGTCTCATCACAAGAAGGCTTCTGCCATCATTTGAGGTGAGCCGGAAAGCATAATGAATCGAAGGAGGTAGGGTAACTGGGAGGGACACGAGGGAGAGATGCAGAGGGTAATGGCATCTTTATCGCGACCATTTCCCCATCTGTCTAGTCATTTACTTCTCTGAGGAGTTTGGCCTCTCATCTTTCTGAAAGTAACCACTGCTGTATCAAACCAGCAGTTGTATTGCATTCGCTTGTGAGCGCGGCCTCCAGGCTTCTTCTTGTCTCGTTTGGCCACCTTGGGCGTCTGCCCTCTCACCTTCTCTGCTCGGGCAAGGGAACCGTGAACCTTACTCATTGTGATGCGGTAATGTTGTAGAAACTCCCCAATCCAAAGGAATATTGTGGTGTGTCTGAATTTATGTAAAAGGAATCGATATGGAAAAATGAAAGCTCACAAAGTTAACACCGTGAAAACAAAATACACAATCCCCTACCATCCAAGAAGCATTTCCTTTTTACCAAAATCTATTTCCCTGAATCAGTTTCGGAATATCAAGGATCGGTTTGTAACTCATTTGTAACTCTTTGATTTTACAATGAGTTATTTGGTTATTTACAAAAGGAATATAACACCAACCTTTTTCATGCAACAGAGTGTATTCAACAATTTTACTCAGTTGTTTTAGTTAAATAATAGATTGCTATAATTAATTTAGCGTGGCTCTACTTTTCAATTTTTTATTTTTTTTCGTGCCTACATATATATTTGGCGCGAAACTTATTGAACTCATTTCTTCTTTCTATTTTGGTGCTAAGGCTGTTTGGAAAGGATGCGTTCATCTACATAGTTTAGTTTTCTTTAACGAGAACTCATGCTTATTTTTTACTGATATGAAATTTTACATTACCAAGGCACAAATAAAGAGAAATTGTAAGAGGTTCTTATTCCCTCCTATAGTGAAATAATTTCTCCATTCCTGTGGTTCCGAGGTCGGCCAACTATGTCGAGGTTCTTTTTGTTTCAATAGTATTCACTACACATTAGTTATTTTCACATTACATCTATCCTAGGGGATTCAAAATGTTAGGAATGAGTCTCGTTAAAGTGGGTGGTGTGTATAACGTGTAATTTTATTATTTAAATAAAATGGATGCTCCAATTCCCACGATGATATTTCGAGGTGTATTTGGGAATATTTGAACAAAGGGGTTTTATAACCTAGAGAACACTTATACAATTTCTCTTAAGTTTCATATTTAAATGAAATTACTAGTTTCCTTACTTTCTTCAAAACTAATGGCACTAGAAGGTAACTCACTCTTGATAAACATTATTTTTGATAGGAAGTTCTTACTTGACTATAATATAAAAATACATCTTGGACGTATTTGGTGGTACTTGTATATCTAGTATATTCAGGGTTTGTTATACCATTTTCTTGTATTCACGGTTCTGACACCAACTGAGTATTGATATTTTCAATGGTTTCTTTTGTATTATCTTTTATACAAAGTTAACACACATTATTTACTAGTTATTTGCATCACATATGAGTTATATGGCAGAATATGAGGAATGCTTATATTCAGTATTATATTCAGTATGTTGGTAGTATGCCACAACTAGGATTTTGGTTTTTGATTCTTTTGCTTACATGTTGTAACAAATTATAAACCTATTTTTTTTATTTGATCATAAATTCCATAATATTTATAGTTTTGAGTTTTGAGTTTAAAATATGTATATATATAATATTTAAAAAAGTATTTCATTCTTTTAAAATAGGTTTTCTTATAAAACATAAATAAATTATTTGAATATTTATATTATTAATTTATTGCAATATAAAATATATATAAATCTTAACAAAATATTTTAATAACTAAAAAGATATAATTTAAAGTAAAAAATATCAACCTTAAAAATAATAGAAAGATATATATAATTCATTTAATTATTAACAAAAATTTAATGGGTAACATTTCAAAAGTATTAATTATAATAAAGAAAACAATGTAGGTTATAAATAAAATATTTTAATGTTATAGTTAAGTAATATTAACTTGTGTTTAAAAATATAATAATAATGAAAAAATATTTTAGCGTGGTCAATATAGTCCGTGAATAAAATGTTTCAATGGTCATGTTAAGTAAAATATTCCAATGTCAATTATGTATATATTAAGCTGCATTACGGAACTGTGTCTTGTTGAAGTTTTTCAGTATCTCTAGCATGAGGCAACAAATCATTTTGTTGCAATATTTATATTTTTAAAAGAGAACAACACATATATTATATAATGTAACTAAGGAAATAGTTTATTAAGTTTAAAACATTTCAAATAGATTAATTATTTTATAGTTTTGTCAAATTTTAACATTTTTGAAAGCAGTAAAAATTAGTTGGAATTGTAAGTTTAAGACATGTAGTCCACAATCCAAGTGTCCATGAAAATTTCAAGGAGTTTAATCAATTTATTTATTAAAATATATAATTTAAACAATGAAAAATGGACAAAAGTTATCAAATCCCTAAATATGTAAAAAAAAATCAATTTTTTCACTCTAAAAGATGTTCTCACCTAAAGAAGGTTTACTAGATCCATAACCCTAGACCTGCACCTAAAATCTATATACAAAATTGGAAAAAAAACAATATGTAAACTTGGAGAGATTGAATAATTATAAGTTCTTACCTAGTGAATTTGAAGATGGTGTAATATAATGAAATATAAGAATATGAATTGAATTTCCAAATATGTAAATTTTATTTGTAGAAATTGCTTTTAACTATGACAAATTTTATTTTCTGAACATTAGTACGGTAATTTTCATACAAAATATAATCCATATTATTTTGCTCATGAAATTTTTATTGTATAAATCTTGGAATTTTTAACATAAAATTTTGTAACTGTAATTTTTTATTTTTATTTCATACTCTTATCAAACATTCATTTTTGTTTTTGGATTTTACATTTTAATGCCCTCTACTACATATTATAATTATTTTCCAAATGATTAATTCCCCCAAAAATTATCGTGGAAATATGCTAGGGGTGTGTTTTAATATTTTAACATATGTAAAAAAAAATGTATTAGATTAAGTGAAAACTATTTTTAAAGTATTTTATATTTGAAATATGAAAAATAAACTTTAATATTTTGATTGCAAAAATGAGGGAATTACAACCTAAAATTATAAAAATTTCAATCAATGCAAGCTAGAGAGGTCATACTATTATCAAACTTTCATTTTTGCTTTTGGGTAGATAGAGAGTGAGGTCATACTATTATCAAACTTTCATTTTTGCTTTTGGGTAGATAGAGAGTGAGTGATTGCTGAGAGAGGGAAATAGATGGTGTTGAAGACAGTGGGAGAGAGAAGGAGAGAGGGAGGGAGAGAAATACAGAGAGGATATAAAAGACACAGAAATTATATTAGTTGAAGTAGATAGATGGAGAGTGGGGGGAGAGAAAAAGAGAGCCAGGGAGGGAGATAGGGAGGGGAAGCAAATTTCTAGAAGGGAGGGATCTTGAGAGAGGGCCTAGAGAGGGAGAGAGAGTCGAAGAAGAGAGAGACAAAGAGGGAAGAAGTGAGAGTGAGGTTGAGAGAAAGAGTAAGAGAAGGACAAATCGACAGTGTTGAGGGATAAGGAGAAACAAAGAGATAGAGACAAATAGACAAAAAGTGAAAGAACTAGGGTGGGAAAGAGAAAGGGGACATGGAGAGAGATAAAAATGAGGAAGGGGAGAGAGTGAGAGATAAATATGTAAATGGAAATAGAGAGATATCAAGTTAGGGGTGAAGAAAGAGAGAAATTTAGAACTAGATAGGGAGGAAGGATAGACAAATAGGGATATAGCATGGAAGAAGAAAGGGATAGAGAAGGAAGAAAAGATACATAGAGAGACACTAAGAGATGGGAGGATATGGAGAGTGAGAGAGGAGAAAGGCAAGGATGGAGAGAGTGGAAGGTGAATAAAACATAGAAAAATTATAGAGGGAGGTGTAAATATATGGAGAGACAATGATGG
>APFE030712867.1:0-10258 GCA_000404065.3 Pinus taeda
AACAAATGGGCAGCAAATAGAGAATGCATCGACATCACATTTTCAGCACTTAGAAGACGATGAAGATGGTCTTTGGACCATGGATTTTGATGGCGCTGTGGGCAGCAATGGTGCTGGTATAGGTGTGTGGATTCGAAGCCCATTTTCAGTCCAAAACCAAGTTCCAAGCAAGGTACAGGTATGTTCATATAAATTAGCATTTGATTGTTCAAATAATGAGGCGGAATACAAGGCTCTTATTGATGGTATGAAAATTCTTCGGAAATTGAAGGCAAAGAAGATAGCGGTATATGGTGACTCCGAATTGGTTACCAAGCAAGTGAAAGGTGAATTTCAGGCCAAACATCCTCGTATGCGAGCATATCGGAATGTTGTCCTAGACATTTTAAAACTGTTTTCAGAACATACTTTGACAGGTGTGCCCCGGATTCAAAATGGTGTTGCGGATGCATTGGCAAAGGCAGCGAGTAATCTGAAAATACCCATGAATTCCAGCAATAAGTTTGAGATATATGTGAAGCATCGTGCTACAGTTCCAGATAATCAAAGGTGTTGGCAAGTTTTCCAAGATGACGAAGAAATCAAAGATTTTCTGCAAATTGAGGGTAAATTCGAAGACATCTCCATAGACATGGAAGCTGAAGGAGTAAATCAGATGGATGTGTTGCAGCTCAAGGACAATTACATTCCTAAAGGATTAATTCCTTTGGAAGAATTGTTCGATCAAGATGATGTGGCCCGCAAGCCAACTTTGAGGCCAACGGATGAAGGTGTCGAAGATGTGAATCTTGGGACTGCCGAAAATCCAAAGATGGTGAAACTCTCGAAAGCATTGTCGCCCAAGGTAAAGAATGAATACATCAGATTGTTGTCTTTTTTTTCTAATGTTTTTGCATGGGACTATTCAGATTTGAAAACTTATGACACAAGTATCATTCAGCATACCATTCCAATAAATCCAAATCAAAAGCCTTTCCGACAAAAGTTGAGAAGAATTAATCCTAAATTGCTGCCATTGATCGAGAAGGAAGTCAACAGGTTAGATAAGTCTGGAATCATAGTGCCAATCCGATTTTCTGATTGGATTTCCAACTTGGTGCCCATGAGAAAGAAGACCGGCGAAATTCGCTTGTGTATAGACTTCATAAATCTGAACAAGGTATCACTAAAGGACAATTATCCGCTGCCCAAAATGGATCATATATTGCAGTGGGTAGTGGGGGCATCAAGGATATCATTGCTTGATGGTTATTCCAGGTATAATCAGATTTTGGTGCACGAAGATGACCAATAGTGAAAGGCACTTGGTTAGTGTCTTTTCCCCTTTGAAATTGAGTAATGATCCCAAACCACTACTTGAAAAATATAACCAATGGTTACTATCATGTCCCTTCCTAAATTAATTTGGAATGAGACTAATTATTGAATCTTGGGGCCAATTTTGGAGATAGTGGGGCCCATTTGATTTTATTAAGAGATTAGTCTAAGGAGAAGTTATTTTGTTGTGGTTAAGTTCTACGTGGGGGCCACCCACACTAGGGAATATGCACTCCCTAGTTCGAATTGCTTGGAGGGGAAAAGTCAATGGTTAAGTGAGGCCCACAATGGAGGGAAAAGTGCTCCACGAAATCTATATAAGGAAGGCAGCTCTCTCTTTGGCATATTGAATTTCTCTTTGGTTGCTCGAGTTGCTTAGCTAAGTCATTGTTTAGCAAGAGTTCTTCAAGCGAAGAGCTCACCCTTTCTTAGGCAGACTTCGAGTGCCACCCTAGAGAGGTTTATCTTCATTCCTCCATAGGAGGATATCATTGTGGTTTCCAGCAGTTTCATACATCTCCAGGTGGTGTGTATTTCTAGATGACGCAGGGGAGGGAGGTTGAGTTTTTTTGTGGCATCTTGTGGAGGAGTTTTGGTCGAGAGAATTTCCGGAAAGGAGGTATAGGGGTTTTGCTGCCATTTGGAGAGCTTTGGAGCTAGAGGAGAGTGCTCCCATTCAGTGTGATTTTCGCACTTCCTAGGCCATCGCAGAGGCAACATTTTCTGCTCACGTGGGAGGTTTAGACTCAGCCATTGAGGTTGATCCTTGTTGGGAGAGAGAAGGAAAGCATTAGTGGAGGTGATTGCCACATTTCCAGAGTGCTTGAGGAGGATTTTTCTGGTGTATTGGAAGACAGTGTGCTTCAGCAGTTTTGGAGGGTATAGGGCCTTTGGGGGTTGATTTTGGAAGTTCAAAATCCGACCAAACCATTTCTGGGTTTTTTTGGGTTTTGTGAGATGAGTTTGTAGTCAACATTTCAGAATTTTTCAGGTGATATTCAGGTATGAAAACCTCATTCTTAAAACAGGGGGAATTGCGAGTAGCTGGGGAATTTACACCATTTTATGGGTTCGACTTTGGCTTGGAGATAGGCCAAACCCTTTCTACATTTTTTCTGGTTTTTTAGCAAAGATCCCGGATATAAAGTTTCAGCATTTTCTGAGCACCAGAGACGGGGTTTCTTGTAGTTCATTTCCAGCCAGCAGTGTAGTGTCTGGGGACAGCACAGAGCATTAGAGGAGCAGTTATTTCCAGCTTCGAGATTATTGTTTTATTACCTGGGTCCTGTCAAGCTTGCCCTTGAGACAAGCCCAAGTGCATTTCAACATATTATTGTACTTACTCCATTTCACTAATAAAATGGCTCAGTTGGTTCTCACTTCTGGAGTTTTAATGAGCATTTGTTGATTGTTTTAATTTCCTGTGGCAAAAATCAATTTTGTTTTGCATATCACTGTTTATTTAAGTTTGGAACATTACAGTGGTATCGAAGCATGATCTTGGCCCAACTATGGGTAACTAGTAAGATCATGGGAGATTTGGGCATGTATGCACAGTGACAAGATACACCATACACCACCCATGGCTCAAGGGAGATTCAATATGTAGGAATTATGGGCTGGAATCTACTGGAATGATGAGAGGTTGTATTAGTTGAGGAAGGTGTCAGACCAAATCCATCCTTGCCCTTACAGCAGAGACACTAGAGGTGCACAAGTCGTGGGAGTACAACCACCTATACCATGTGGGGAAAGCCGACAAAATTTGGGCACCAAATCTCCTGAAAAGGAGCAGGCAAGACAGGGACAATTAGAGGGTGAGACTAGGGGGCGCTTTTGTTGGTGGAAACCTGGCTTTAGATATCAAGAGCTTGAGGAGGAGGTTGAGCATGATGCTGAGAACCCACATGATGGTGAGGAGCACATCAATTTACCCAGTGTGGTGCAGGAGTCACCATTATTCGAGACCTCTTTGATAGCCCCAATTGACACCTTAGTGGAGAGGATAAAGCCTACACACATAGCCATCTGTTGAGGAGGATCCACCATGGATGAGATGTCAATAGTTGTTGAGGTATCCAGAGTTGTGACTGAGTCTACAAGTGATAGATACCCATGGTAGTTTCATCAGTTCCAAGCCAACCTTCTAGCATTGAGAGAGAAGCTCACCATAGTACGAGAGGCCATTCTATAGCAAAACGAGGAGCTGGCGGGCATGAGAGTGGTTTGTGTCGAGTTAATGGCCAAACTGACTCGCGTTGGGGAACAGTTGGATTCCTTAATGGTACCACTAGAGTCCACTTTAGAGCATCAGAGCATCCCTCTTCAAACATACATAGATGGCGCTTGTAGCGTCAGTAGTTTGCCTCTGCACCTTGGAGGGAGAGAGGCAAAGCCACTTTGACATATTTTATGTGTTGACCAGGCCGATGAGATGAGGTGACATGAGCGGTGCAGGGTGCAGCATTCGTTGGATGGAGAGCTTTTCCTACTTATGACAATTTTTATATTCAATCCCTGTCTTGGGGTTGGATGGCGAGAGATTCTGAGTTGGTACCCAGTGCAGTGGGCTATGGAGATGGTAGTGGACTGACATGAAGCTCAATAGAAGCTTTCATGCATTGGGGATATCGGAAGCCCAGACTAGCATTGGATAGGTGGGACTACCTATCATTCCCCGGATATATCAGTTGACTGCGATCGTGGTGGTGTAGTTAGCCTAGTAGTTGAGCACACACATTCGTTAGGGGAGTTTTGGCCAGCACTAGTGGCCAACCAGTTTGTGGGCAAACTCCTTGGGTTGTCTTGGTATGACAGTTGTGCATTGGATCACACGACGATCATCATTCTCTAGTAGGAGTTTGTCGGAGGAGGTGGCACCAATAGAACACTTGACAGTGCCTTGTATGGAGTTGGAGATTCTTCACATTTGTGTGGGGCATGGAGGACATGGAGGAGCAAATCAGTGGTGGCATTGTTACTAGTACCTAAGGAGATTCACTTCTTGGGTCCCTCAGGGAAGATTTGGAGGGGAGATCCCCTCATCCGAGAGCATAGTGATGCAATGGTGGAGGTGATGATACAAGTTGGGTGCAGGCCGACACATATGGACACAACTTTAGGCCATCACATCTAGGGATGGGTAGGAGCATCTAGTGTGGAGCAGTGGTCTACAGATGGGCATGGAGATGCATGGGGGGTGTCGTAGTATGTGGGACTGCATTGTGGAGTGGGAGTGCCTCACATCACATTGAGTACATGCGGGGAGTGACAGGGGCGGTGACACAGGACGGTACAGGATGTTATAGTCGTAGCCGAGAGTATCCAGTGGTATACCAGGACAGGTTGCAGCATACAGTGGCATGTCGAGGAGTGCGGCCATACTGGGTGGTATGCAATGGCAGATGATGCGGCGCAACAAGCGCTTGGAGCATTGCCTCCCAGGAGACTTATAGAGAGGGGCACTACGTGTACCATTGGATGCATCCCACCTAGGATTGATGAGGACACGGTTGAGCCTCTGGGGACACCATGTTTAGTGGAGACCGAGCTTCAAGGAGATATATCAGCAGATCTGAGACAAGAAGGGTTCATCTATAGGATTACTCTTGAGCATTTCGACAGACTCTTGATCATACCCATCCTCCTCCGATGTTGTTTACAGTTGCAGAGTGTTTGTTTGTTGCCCCTTGACACTCTCCATTCAGGCAACAGGGCTTTGGAGGCTCACCCCAGGCAATTGGATGAGACACCTCATGTCATGAGCTAGGAGGAGACTCTCTAGTTGAGACACTTGGTAGGTGCACGAGTTGACGAATACAGGCTTAGGGATGGCATGGTTGATTGTCGAGGTAGCATATGTTCCACCCCTAGGCTCACACTTGGGAGGTGATCGAGAGGGAGTTACATGGTGCTTTTTCAGTTAGATAGCTTGAGGCATTAGGTGAGCATGACGTGCAGAGGACGGTAGTCCTTGTTGGCAGGATGATGTCTAGGCTTCCAACAGTACCTGTGCACATCATCAAGAGTTGAGATAGTAGATCTCGCTATGTGATTTGAAAGGCAAAGAGAAATTGAATATTCGCGACACAGGTTCTTGATGCTCAGTGTCTACCTATTGGATACCTACAAGAGACAAAGACAGGGCACAAAGGGGTCCCAACAGCTAGCAGCATAACACAACAGCAAGCAGAGAGGATTTGGGATTGTGGACCTCTAGTATGGTTATGAGATCCAAGGATCCAATGGATTGATGGGATACTTCACTCCATAGTGAACTAGGTCAGAATAACAGGCAAACTGATTCATTCACAGGCAGACACATGGGAAGTCACCAAAGCCCTCACCATATGGTGAGGCAGATTGTTGCTCAGGATTGGGGCCAGCCATGGGGCAATAGGTGCTGTCACTATTGAGGAGCTTTGGCAAGTTGGGCCTAACCTTGATCATCGCATAGATTGTGGCCAAGAGTTATGCAAGAGGAGGTTATGGTACGAGCGTGCTAGACAATTAGTGATGACCAGAGTGTCACAGGTCAACAGGATAGTTTCTTGCTACACTGGGCAGGGGGCCCTAGCATCACAGTACTTAGTGGTTCAACTACACATAGGGGTGAGTTGGTCTCTACAGGAGAGGTTCATCTAGATTTTCCACTAGGTTTACGTGATTCGCTGATGGCATGGGAGACTCCATCAGCATGGCGGGATGGTTAACAAGAGAATTTCAAGAGGAGCTCATGCAGGAGAGGCTTCATTCGCATGGGGATTGAGTTGTATCTTCAAGGGCCACAATTAGAGTGCATGGGGTGGACTACTCGGTAGGGCAGCTTCACAAGGATTTGGACAAAGTTTGACATCGTCAGGATGCTCTACTTAATGGCAGTAGACAAAGGGGTTCTAACGCCCCTATCTAACAGGATAGTGGGTGGAGCAAGGGGTGCTCCACGTTGATCAGGTTGGCTTGGGATCCTGGTATCGAGGGACTCCTTCACTATAGAATAGTACAGTGATCAAGGACAATCCAATGGCATATTTGGGACCCTGGTGAAGTTTGCAGCGATAGTGGGGATCCATCGTCAGTGAGGGCACTTATTCAAGCATTGCTTGAGGACAAGCAATTTTTGGTGCATTGGAGGCGCTTGGCGGATGAGGATGCTACTTGGGACAGCGATGAGCGCATACTTGAGCATCCAGCACTGAAGTTGCTTGGGAACAAGCAACATTTGGGAGGGGAGGATTGTCATGTCCCTTTCTAAATTAATATTTGGAACAAGACTAATTATTGCATTTTGGGGCCAATTTTGGAGATAGTGGGGCCCATTTGATTTTATTAAGAGATTAGACTTAGGAGAAGTTATTTTGTTGTGGTTAAGTTTTACGTGGGGGCCACCCACACTAGGGAATACGCACTCCCTAGTTCGAATTGCTTGGAGGGGAAAAGTCGATGGGTAAGTGAGGGCCCACAATGGAGGCAAAAATTGGAGGGAAAAGTGCTCCGCGAAATCTATATAAGGAAGGAAGCTCTCCTCATTCCATCATCTTTGGCATATCGAATTTCTCTTTGGTTGCTCGAGTTGCTTAGCCGAATCACTTATTGTTTAGCAAGAGTTCTTTAAGCGAAGAGCTCACCCTTGCTTCGAGGGACTTCGAGTGCCACCCTAGAGAGGTTTATCTTCATTCTTCCGTGGGAGGATTTCATTGTAGTTTCCAACAGTTGCATCCATCTCTAGGTGGTGCATATTTATGGAGGACGTAGGGTGGGAGGCCGAGTTTGTTTGTGGCATCTTGTGGAGGAGTTTTGGTCAAGAGAATTTACAGAGCGGAGGCATATGAGTTTTGTTGCCATTTTAAAGAGTTTTGGAGCTGGAGGAGAGTGCTCCCATTCAGTGTGACTTTTTCACTTCCTAGGCCAGCATAGAGGCAACATTTTGTGCTCACATGGGAGGTTTAGACTCATCCATTGAGGTTGATCCTTGTCGGGAGAGATAAAGAAAGCATTAGTGGAGGTGATTGCTACTTTTCCATAGTGTTTGAGGAGGATTTTGGTGGTGTATTGGCAAACAATGTGCTTCAGTAGTTTTGGAGGGCTTAAGGCCTTTGGGGTGGATTTTGGAAGGTCAAAATCCGGCCAAACCATTTCTTGGTTTTTCCTGCGTTTTGTGAGAGGAGTTTGTGGTTAAAATTTCAGAATTTTCCAAGTGATATTCAGGGATGAAATCCTCATTCTTATAACAGGGTGAATTGCTAGTAGCTGGGGAATTTACACCATTTTATGGGTTTGACTTTGGCTTGGAGATAGGCCAAACCCTTTCTAGGTTTTTCTGGTTTTTTTTACAAGGATCCCAGATATAAAGTTTCAACATTTTCTAAGCACCAAAGATGGGGTTTCTTGCAGTGCATTTCCAGCCAGCAGTGCAGTTTCTAGGGACAGCACAAAGCATTACAGGAGCAGTTATTTCCAGCTTCGAGATTATTGTTTTATTACCTGGGTCCTATCAAGCTTGCCCTTAAGGCAAGCCCAAGTGCATTTCTACATATTATTGTACTTACTCCATTTCATTAATAAAATGGCTCAATTGGTTCTCACTTCTGGAGTTTTAATGAGCATTTGACGATTGTTTTAATTTCCTGTGGAACAAATCGATTTTGTTTTGCATATCACTGTTTATTTAAGTTTGGAATATTAGAGTTACCCAAGTTCAAAGGGGATGCTACTTGGACTGCCCATTGTTTCATCGAGGAATTCTATTGACAAATGTCCCCTACGATGATATTTGATGAAGATAGGCTCCTGATGTTTTTTGATCTATCACTTAAGGGACAAGCAAGAGACTGGTACCTTAGCCTTCCCCCGACATGCATAGAAATCTCCGATGACTTTGAAGACCTCTTCACGAAGAGGTGGTCATGCAATGCCCAAGGGACCTTTAACATTGAAAAATTTTACCGAATAACCAAGGGAAGGGAAGATGTACGAGAATTCATTCGAAGATTTGATAGGGTAGTCAAAGAGATACCTGATCATTTGAAGCCATCTGAAGCCAATATTCTTGATAAGTTCATAAAAGTGGTGGGTGGCCACTTCACCTATGTCTTAAGGGATAAGAAACCTTCCACTTTGGATAAAGCTAAAGAGATAGCAATGGAAGTTAAAGAAAACATATGAATCCCGAAGGTAGATATCACTGCCCACCCAAGAGCTAGAGCTGAGGTCAAAAAGGAGAAGTCCAAAGATCAACACGAAGAAACTCTCTCGCCATCCTCAAGAGAATGGACAAGTTCACCGAAGAAGCCAATGCACGTGACAGGGTTATCATGAACAAAATCACTGCCTTGGAAAGGGCCCAGAAACCTAATTATATTCCAAAGGGAAAACCATTTCCCAAAAAGCAAAGTGAAGAAGATATGCTGAGCTCTTCTCAATACCCAAACACTTTGGCTCCAACTAATGTTGTTGAGCTAGACCCATCGTCTGAGGATGAGGATGAAGAGGAAGAGAGTGAGGATGAACAAATTGACGAGCAGGCTAGCCTTGTGGAATCTGATATCTTCAACATTTTTCCAGGAGGGTCATATACACATCCATTGGTGAGGCCACCCTTAAAGAGGAAAAGGAAGAATCCATTCTTAACTTTGATAGCAAAGGAAGGTTCAAAGGGATCCAATATTCATGAAAGGAAAATAACAAAGACCCCACAACCTCTAAGGAACCATCTAAAGAAGACTCATTACCTAAGAAAGCCCCTCCCAAAGAATCTCTCCCTAAAATTCCCCCCATGAAGGATCCCTCGACCAAAGCCAATCCAAAATAGGATCCTCCAAGGAAAGAAAGCATCAAGAAGAAAGAAAAAGGTAAGAAGGTTAAACTTGACATTGACATAGGAGTTGTCATAGGGAGAATGACCATACATGTTCCTTTGAAAGAGATTGCTAAACTTCCCAGGCAACAACAACAAATCAACAAGTCCCTGGAAATTCAAGAAGAAGAATTACCCAAAGAATTACAAAACATTCATATTCCTGACCGAAAGCCTAGGTATGAACCGTTTATACTCACTTTGGCTATCAATGACCTCTTCTTACAAAATTGTATGTTAGACTCAGGGGCTTCCGCGAATATCATGCCCTTAAAAGTTATGAAGCAAATGGGTCTCAGCATCACTTGGTCGTACAAGAAGGTGTGTGGTTTTAAATCCAAGCTTGTGGAAGTAGAAGGTCTCATCAAGGACCTTAAGGTTTCTTTGGCTAGGAATCTCGACATATCCCTCCTCATGGATGTTGTTGTCATTGATATTATCTAGGAAAAACAGGGCTACCGTTGGGGGTCATGTTCAAACGGACTTGTCATATGCTACCATTCTGCAATCTGATGGAACCCCTTTTATCCTTTATAGGGAACCCACCTACCTATCTCATGTGATCAAGCCTGGACCATACTATGAAACACATGAAATTGAGAAGCCTTCTCTTGTTTCTCAGCTCAAGAAGTCTATATCCACGAGTGACCAATCTCTAAAGCAAGCAAAAAGTGGAAGCATAAAAAAGAATATAAGGTCGGGTACTTAGTCATGGTTGATAGAGATCCAATGCCTATCAAGATTCATGGAAAAGTTGGGGAGGATTATTATTACATTGTCAAATTCAACGACGAACTTTGGCCCGAGCCGGTCAAATGAAGTCGTATCACCCCTTTCCTTGAGACTTGATATTGTATCATATGCATGGTAGAGTAGGATGCATTGCATGTTGATTTTACATTAGAACTAACATCATATGATATTTCTCATGCTAGAGTAGATGCATCTGAATTAAAATTTGCATATTTTATTTTTCTGTTGATTTTATGGCCTAACATTAAGCATTTGTGATCATGAGACGCGACGAAAGCATGCTTCCCCATTTTCTTCATCTATTATATGTGCAGATTTTGCATAATCTTTTTG